>BHDV01000989.1:92575-107178 GCA_005406045.1 Adoxophyes honmai
AAAAAAATTGGGTGAATATGTTCGGCATGGTCTAGTGTATCTCCCCCTTAAAGGTTTGCACCCAGCTACCAAACACCCTGTATACACAGATATCGTTGTGCCACCCTAGTTTGGTTCGTCATGTTGGTAATGATCAGACACCCAAACTGATTCCATTAGCTAGTTTGGGCATCCTGACTCTTAAAACGTTCGGCTACTCTCGGATATCGTTCTGTCCCTCTCGGCGCAGACGGTAACAGCCGATCGGAGTTATTTTCTTGGGAAAGCTGTACTATGATATATAATAAACCAGCCTAAATACGTCCCATGGATTGAGAACTATGAAATAGGTACTAATGTTAAATATCAGATTCAATTTCGGACATAAACACCAACAAAATACGAGGTGCGAGCTTGAGGTTCGAGCCCACGACCCTCTGCAAGAGGCAACAGGTCAAACCGATAGACCACCACTATTATATTTAGTGATTCTGTAATAATAGCCGAATATTCTGACACAGTTACTTAGTTATATCATATAAACAGGAACTCTAAAAAGTAATCAAAAACAACGTCATAATCTGCAGCCATTCGCCACATGAATAAGGCGGTTGAAACGCTCGATTATTCGCCCATACTATACACGCATTCAAGCAGATGTAACTAATTGATACGACGACCTCTATTGTAATTAATAACTCCTCGTGAATTATGCAAACATAATCTAACAGAAAAACGCAACTAACTTTTTGCAAGCAAATTGCATCATTATTTGCATTCACCGGCGAAACGTCTGAGGAGATTGATTGATTAAGTCTGACTTTTTGGTAGTGTCCGACCGAAGCTTCGGCTTCGGCTTCGGCTTCGGCCACCTTCGGCCAAAAAAACCACCTTCGGCCAAACCTTCGGCTTCGGCCAAAATTTGGCCGAAGCTTTGGCCGAAGCCGAAGGTTTGCAAATCGTGATTTGAAATTGAACAAACGATGCCAGAGCGAGACGGATAGTACGCAGCGCTTAGCAGGGCAGCATTTCGCCGGCCCGATAGCATTACTTGCAGTTAATTATATAAATTACTGACAACACATAACATAACAACATAGTCACACTTGATTTAGGAACGAAAACTGCGCATAATTTCATACCGTTTTTTTTTTACTATTAGCAAATTCTCGTATTTCTTAGGGTCAACATGGGGTCAACACACCTTCGGCTTCGGCTTCGGCTTCGGCCGAAGGTTTTGATGAAAGCCGATTAATCGGCTTCGGCTTCGGCTTCGGCCAAAATTGTACCTTCGGTCGGACACTACTTTTTGGACTACCGTGATCTTTGTTGTCGATTGATCGAAGCTAGAAACCTAAATATGTAGTATTTTAATACTGTAGAGCAAGATAATTAATTAATCCACAAATATATACGAATCTTTATTGCGGAAACAGATTTCCAATGGCCATTTGTATATTAAAAGAACTGGCAAAAACTTAGCAGAATTGCCTCGAAATACATTTAAAGTTAAACTGTTTCAAGGAGCTTAAAGGAAAAGCTTTTTGTTCAATCAAAAAACGCTTATGCAATAATTGAGATTAAGGGAAAAAATTATATGAAAATATACTTAGGTAGCTAATTAGAGGCATGTCACTGTACAATATCTTTAAGGACTATTTAATATCGTGTCTCAAACAAATTAAAATTTCATTTAAAAATTCAATATTTTATTCAAACACGACATTAGTTGTCATCAAAAACTTATGCGACCACAATTATGTATTGTCCCAAAAAATTGTGTAATTGACTCTTTTTACTGAACAACATGTGGAAACAACTCTAAAGACGACATCATTATTTTTTTAAGATATCCAACAGAAGGGCAATAATTTCAGTCGTGAGAGAAAAAAATGTCTATCGTCATGCAAAAACCGAGCTCTTACGCAGACAATAATAAAAGAAACAAAAACAATTGCTCACGGAGCAGTTGTAAGAGTTGTTGCAGTTGTAAGAGCTGAAACTATAAACCACGCTCTGGGAAATTGGTACATTACTGTACAGGCAAAGAAATTAATGATTCTACATTTAATCCTTGTCTGAAAAAGTAGTAAATTTATTTTATTATAAAGTTTGAAATTAATTACGTACTATTGAGAAAAGAGGCCAACAAGAAAAGAACCTTTAACGCGTTTTTTTTTTTAAATCTTTGTCACAAAATGACGTTTGAAATCAAAAGAAGTAAGGCTGTATGAAATTCCTTTCATGTAAACTTTACTCATCATACCGGTTATATGGTGTTTTACTGACCTGAATTAAAGCCCTGTTAACATTTAATTGCAAGTTTTAGAAAAAGCAACAAAAATGCTTTATCTTATAAAACACGGATAACTCACGTAATAAATCGAGTTTAGCTCGACATGTTTCGGACTAATTCGTAGCCCTTCATCGTCGCGCGCAGAGAGCCGAGGCGCGCAGTTCGCGTTTGGCAGCAGCAGCTGCCGCGGCTCCTAGATGAAGGGCTACGAATTAGTCCGAAACATGTCGAGCTAAACTCGATTTATTACGTGAGTTATCCGTGTTTTATAAGATGAGTGAGTCTCACGGTAGTTTAATGTTAAAAAAATGCTTTAATTTTGCAGTAATAGACTTCTCTAGTTGCAGTTGCGTTTCACGCCACAATCACGCAGTTCATTTAAATAACGAATTAAGGCAAACTTAGTTGTACTAGTGTGGAAATACACTGCAGATGAAAAAATCCCAAGTCCCTGGCCTTCTAAACTTGTTGGAAACCTTTGCAAGAGAGCTGATCAACTTTCCAAGGAAGCGTGGAAATAACTACGAGTCATTAGACCAACTATATGTTATGAAACCGTAAACCTGGTTCACGGAAAAACAACACCTTAGCGAAAACTTCAAACGCACTATTACAATCTAAAGTACCTGACCTTGTCAATTAGGTGACACAATTAGAATCAGACTTTATACGTCCCGTTTATGTACTACTTAACTTACCTAATCGTTCTTTGTTGCTCATTTTATGTTTTTTTCTCTATTCGTATCGGTGAGGTAAGTTTGGTATTCTAACAATTTAATACGGTAATTTTCTGTGATTTGCTTTTGAAGCGTGATATAATTTGAAGCCTGTAGCTTTTTGTTGCTAAAAAAATTAACGGACATCTCTTTTTAATGCAACGAGTAGAAAAGAGACTTCCTCTAGTATTACTAGTTATGTGTCGTTTTGCTATAGTCCCCTGGTAGTCGCTTGAATTCTCATACGTAGACGAAGGAAATGCGGCCAGTATAACTGACAGCTGTTTCATTCAGCAATTGCGGTTGTCATCTTTGACGGAACAGTGCAATTGTCGGTACGACATACTACTGTAGACTTGTACGTGTTTATACAAATCTCTGAGGTGCGAAGTAGGTGACAGAAGCAAACAAGACAACGTCGTGACGGAAAATTGACAAGTTGAAGTTATTGAACTAATGCTAATAGTCCAATTCGACGAAAAGCGAGAAGGAAGTCATCACTAATCCACATCGAATTTAACTCGGCCTCTTTAGCCAAATTCCAAAGATATAATAGAGAACGTTCGCGTATGTAAACAATGATTACTTGTGAAGCAACCTACATTATAAACAATAGATAATATATAATGAAAGTAAATCGTGTTGCGAGCTTAAAACAAACATTTGTACAGCGACAAGTGTTCTCCGTTGTTCTTGTTCTTCAAACGTGTTATCTAGTCGATGAACGAAGTCTAAAGCTGGTTCGGAGATTATGTCCTAGTTTAAATTACCCTGTGCAAGTAATTTAAGTTAACAGCTGCGTTTTGGATTAATGAAAGTCTGGCTTCACTATTATTATGGCACCCGTCGTGTTACTAATAGACGTTATGTGTTTGTACCTATAGTTTTATTCGCATACTTGTACACAGCCGCGTTCAAAACAAATTACCTACAGAGCATCGACAAAAGGAAAATTTAACGCGCTATTTTCCTTCTATGAAACATTTCAGAGTATCCTGGCCATTTTGTTCAAGGTCTGTTGATTGTTTTCATGCCATCACATTTATAAGACAGTTTTTTTTTACATTTTGTAGTAACACGAAACGCCCGTCTCAAGAAATTAGATAGGAATAACGTACTTTTCAACCTCGTCTCATCTCGTCTCTTCATTATACTATGCCTAAACTCAATCATACACTTTTCCCAATTGACAATTGATCTCGGATTCCTTTTTTACACAATCAGATCGCGTGACTCGCGCAAATAGAGCAATTGAATTACGACACTTGTTCTGATTTGGATCATTAAAAAACAAAAATTAATTGACAGCTTTGTTGTGTCCGTGACTTCATAAACTGTTATGCAACTTGCATGTCTATGTGAATTACAGAAACGGCGCGAACGAGGACTAACACCACGTAACGGTACATAATTGAAACAATCGATTCGCCCAGTTTCCTTCACACTAGAAATATTGACACACTTTCCGTCAACACCGTTTCAAATTTCGTTGTAAATAGTCTGTTTAAAAGTAGATTCGTTCTTCTAAATTGTTTCCTCTTCCTCGAACGCATTTACCGCAATTCGAATATTTTAAAAACGTTTCGATTCTGAAACTTTCGTGGTAATCTGCTACAACAGGGAAATCTTTCTTTTTAGCGTTTGTGGTTTCACCATTCTGGTAAACAGTTTCCGGGCAATGGAACAGCAAGTGCAGCCTCACTTTGCATAAAGGCTTCTTCATATATTCGCGTTGTTGTCCATTGTTCTTGCGATGGCCGAGTGTATTGTGGTCTGACGACACATGCAGATTGGAAAGCGCTTCCGACTTTCCGACATGCTGTGTCCTTTAGCAAGCGGAGCGTTAAGTAAAATACTCAAACGTTATCTCGACACTAATTGCTTTCACTGTGTTTTACATTATCCAGATAACCGGCAGCCGTTTTAACTTTCTACGGAAAATTTCCTCGTCTTTTTATACAAAATACACAAAATATTAAATTTTTAACTAATATGCCTGTTGCACTTGAAGGGACAATTGAAATATATTGAACAATTGAACACCTACGGAATGTTTGCCCTTTTAAACAGTACAGAACTATGACATTCAAACCTTACCTATTCAAATCTTCCGCGGATGTCGTAAGAAGCGAAGGTAATAAACGTTTCCTTGAAGCAACAGACTAGCAACCTGTCATTATTATACCTCTTTCATCTAGGTTTAAACCTGAAATTATCCTAAAAATGGCTAAAGGAAACGTGAAATAGACACGGTTTTAACGGCGTAACGTAGGGTGTGCTCTGCCTATAGGTATTGGGATTACAATACAGGCATGAGGATTTGAGGAATGTATGGCGGATAATGCCTAGCCTATAGATATAAACATAAAACTATCATAAGATTCACTCATAGTGAAAGAAAAGGATTCTCGCGTCTTTATATGGAGATTAGCTCGACATGTTAGCTTTTAGTGATAGCAGTTGCTCCCGATGACGGGTCCCGAATCGGCTCAAAACAAGTAGAGCTAATTTCGATACAAATCGTGAATATATCAGTTTTATTTCAAGGTTAGTTCTTGTAAATGTAAAGTATCCTAATGATAACATAGCGCTTTGATTAGGCACTGCACTCGTAATGACGTCAATAGCCTGCAATCTGCTACACATGTGGCTAACGTACTCCTAACGATCATGGCGTGCGAAGATCATCTTGTTCTACATTTGAAAGCAGTTTTTTATATATGAGCTGACGGATACATACATACAATCACGTCTGTATTCTCAAACGGGGTAGGCAGAGAACAAGAAATGCTACATAGATAAAACCAAGACTATTTCACGTTTCATAGCCACGCCACGTCTAGCGTATTTTTTTAGGTTTTGAGTTGGCAGGAATAATAGTGACAGGTTGCTAGCCTGTCGCCTAAAATATACCTTAACCTAATTCCTTAGTCGTATCTTACGACATTCACGGAAAAAATGGAGAGGCGTTACTCTAAATCTGACGCTACTCGATGATACGGATTATAGTATGAAAGATATCATATTTTCACAGTATTTCGGGGTGAAAGTTTGAATTCTATGTAAACAGATAAGTTTTTTTTCGCTTTGCTTTTCGCTTGATTAAAAGACAATACTCGTAGAACGAATTTAGCTCTTGACCCTGAAGTTGAATTAGAGAGAACATACTGTTCTTAAAATACAACTAGGTGCCTAGGAAAGCTGAGTTTTGTGAACGCAATGTGCACTGAGCTCGTACTGAAAAACGGCGTGTACTCGCTGTTTTGTTACAAGTAAACGCTCAATTGTATGAGGACCTTAAACCGTGAGTGGCGTAGCCTAATATGTAGAGATATAAAATAAAGTAATTTCCAATAGTTCACTGATTCACATAGACCACCCTGAAACCTCCGCTAACTCTATATAATAAAAACATCTAGTTTATACTAATGCAAGTAGCTTTACAGCTTATTCCACCAGTGTTGGTTTTATTGCGCTATAATTTATTTTACTGCAATCTCCGTAGGCGATTGGCACTTAAAGTGAGCAATTCCTATTAATATAAATGCTATAGTAACTCTGTAACGGGTTGCGACGATATTTGGTATGCAGATAGTTTGAATCCTGAAGGACGTAGGGCGTTTGTCTACTGCAAAGATTTTTTTACAGTCAGATCTTTTTCCCCCCGATCTCGTGTGGTGCCGGGTTAGAATAGCACCTCCCCCTTTCTTCCCGTGGGTGTCGTAAGAGTCGACTCTGGGGAAGGGTTGGTGTATTGTAGGCGATGGGCTAGCAACCTGTAACCACAATATCACGTTTGACCATCTGGTTACCCTGAATTTGCTTAACGTGGCACTGGATTTTTGAATTCATGTGCTCTGCCTACCCCTCCTTGGAATACAGGCGTGAGAATATGTATGTATGTATGTGTGTATTTTTTTAAGATCCGATATGAGAGCAATGGAAAACGCGTTTCTACTTGTGCACTGTTGTGTTTATTTCTAATGTAAGGAACTATCGTCCAGCCGCCGCACGACATGGCGCGAGTAGAGATACGCGTGAGACAGACTATACCTGTCACTGTCTAACCGGAGACATCAGAAAATGACGGGTAGACTATCCCGCGCTGAGACGACTAGAGCGTGCTGCCGCGCTAAGCCTACAGGAACTTGAAGTCGATGTATTAAAATTTGCTGTCATATTGTAGAAAAAATTTGAGAGTTCGTCTACGGGTTAAGTTAGTTAACGTTAAAGAATTTTAACAAATCGGATTCCCAGACTGTTAAGCAGCAATTACGAGTCGTGCATCTAATGCACCGCACGTGTTTTAAACTACTTCGGTCAATGAACGTTGTCTTTACACTAGACTGTCCACCAGTGGCGTAGCTAGGTAACCAAGGGCCCTGGGACAAATAAAAAAATGTAAACTGATTATTGTGGCGTAGCTAGCTTGGGTGGCAGTCCCCCCCCCCCCCNNCCCCGCCCCTAGAATTCGATAGAAAAGGTTCGAGGGCCCCCTGAGCTTGAGGGCCCCGGGGCACTGCCCCACCTAGCCCCTTGGTAGCTACGCCACTGCTGTCCACCGACCGCTGTCACCTAGTCGGCCTGTGACAGCCATCGCAAGCCGAATGCCGCCGATTACAGTGTTCTACAGTTTTGCGGTCATCGCATGTAGCTCGCAGCGAAAAACACAGTGTCATTGCCGCTTCAAGCAATGCACAAATGCTCATAATAGGCTTCTTTTTACGTAATAGTTCCTTAGGAGTACAAGACAAGTATTTAAAATCTATTTTTAACATCCGTGACGTAGCACAAAGTGACGTCTACATGTTTAATATGTAGAATCCCTACTAATATTATAAATGCCGAAAGTAACTGTATGTCTGTTACGCTTTCCCGCTTAAACCTCTCGATCGATTTTGATGAAAATTGGCACAGACAATCTTTAGACCCTGAGAAAGGACATAGGCTTCCGTTTGTTGCGAAAAAAAAGACTAATCCACGCGGACGAAGTCGCGGGCACAGCTAGTATTCATATTTTTCCATATCAAATCTTTCGAGGCAATATTCACATTACATTTTCTTAATCCGATAAACAGCTACTGCGTACTACCTGCTACTTAGTACTTTTACTGCGTTGACGCAACCTTGGCTGCCCTGACTGTGTCACATTGGATTTGTCGCGCGTGGACTTCAAGCTAATTTGAAGGTCGGACTATTTACAATACCTTTATTCCATTGTATGTGAAAAAACCGATACCAATGGCACAGAATAGATGTACAGTCGACCAAGAAATTGGTCTACCCCCTCAAGATCGTTATTCATTTGAACCTCATGAAACAACAAGGTTGATTTTCCCTCGCCATAATATTATGACAGTGACAATGTCAACCTTGTGATAATTTTGATCTCACAGAAACTTTTGTCAAAAGTGGTAGACCACTTCCTTGGCCGACCGTACCTACTATGTACAGAAGGTTCACTCCCGAACATCTTTAGGCGTAAAAATATTGCGGCCTTTTTCTGCCGTTACCTGCTTGCCGTAGACCTTTCACGAGGTTTTGGAGGAGGAGTGGAGGAGCGATAGGAGGATGCGCTAGTTCAGACACGGTGGGAACCGCGCTTTTTCAGAAGATTAACTCATACAAATAAGACCAGCGCGGTTTCCATGCGATTCCGAAATCGCGTGGTGTCCGCCGCGTCTGAACTAGCTCTAAGTTTAACCGTAATCACATCTATAGTCCATCTACAGTCTATTTCATCCGTGGATGTCATAAGAGGCGACTAGGGAAATGGGTGAAGGTAGATACATTTTCGCCGACAAGCTAACAGCCTGTCACTATTGTATCTGCCAACTTAAAACCTACAAAAACATGCTAGAAACGGCCGCGAAACATGGAATAGTTCTGGTTTTGTCTATCTTTTCTTGTGCTTTTACCCCATTTGGGAATACAGGCGTGATGTAAGTATGTATAGTCGAATCCCTTCCTAACTTGCAGCCCAAATCTACGTAGACACAAACGCTGCGCTGCTTTTTCACACCATTCCCTTTATTTTTCAAAGGAATTAAAGCAATAACTGCGTTCCTGGCGCCCAGACGGCTCAGCTGACGGGGGTTGGCCTCTATCGATTACTTTACCCCCAACCGAAACACCGGCGAGTAAGGGCGTAAGCGCCACGAATTTTGGCAGAACGCCGCGTCTTAGAGTATGGGGTATTTATTATTTAAGTGAATCCTTTGAAGGTGAATTCGTAAGTTGGTTCAATTGGGAAGATGGTTTGGAGGCTGTAGTTTATTGTTTTTTTTTTTACCTGTGCTGGAGGGTGCCAGAAGTATATAAGACATGGAAGGATGGCATCTCATTTTAACTGCATAAAATAATATTAAACATTGGAAAATATTGCTTATTGACTTAGGGTGAAAAGTGTCGAATTAAGGGCCTAATGTGTATGTTAATGTACCATTCAAACAATTGATTCCTAACCCACCATAAAACCTATTTAGAGTTAAGTAACATTCATAATGAATATTGACTTGCTCTACATAGGAAAACTTTATTAAAATTATTGTAACAATATTCTGTGGATGGTTAGATACCAATGGTTAAACCATATCTACATAATTTATGACTCTTTACTGTATCACAAATAAAACACTTATTAGTAATAGCTTATGTTTCAACTCTATGTTCTCTGAATTTGTCCGAAGACGGATATCTCCCAGTTAACATTTAGAGATTGATAAGTTTAAAACTTTAGTAAACATAGACAGGAAATTTACAGGAACAGACACCTAAGAGACATTAGTGCATAAAATTTGATCTTGATGACTGAATGATTTTCTTTTAAAACATCATTATTTTTTCATATTATTACTAGTACGTAAGTACTGGTTGAAAATTGGTTGTCAACAGATTAGTGAACTAATATGAAGGATTATACAGTTACAATATACAATCTAAATTACAGTGGATTGTTTAAAAATATAAAAGTGTGCAATGTGAAGCCAAGAAATGTGTGTAGAGCCTACTTAGGTACACTATGAATTAAAATTAACATTCCTTTCATTGAATACAGATTTGTAAAAGTATCACCACCAGCGTTAGAATCTTTGTATTGTCATATCGCATTAAAATCCAAAAATTTTCATTCATAATGATTAAGTAAAAATTCAATGAAAATAATATTTAAATAATAATATGTAAGTCAATACTGTCATTTGAACTCACAACATTAGTATGGATTACCAAGTTTATGATCAAATTTTTTAAATATACATATTGTATTTGTACTTATAAGTTGATTAACATGAATTTTATTGAAATCAGAAAATAGGTAACATAGCTGACGGAGAAATACATGGACTAAAATTTATAAAGATATTGTGTATAAGTACAACAAACTAAAATTTTATTTCAATGAAGTTGTGGCATTTCTACACTACAATCAATTAAAATACTTAAATGTTTGCAGTTGCAATAAGAGTTCTGACTATATTGCTGAGAAACCTGAATATACTATCTCGAAAGTTTTACAGATAAAAATAGTTACTTGATACACACACACTACATCATAAAAAGTTATGAAGGATCATTATGTGGCAATACGAGAAAAATAAAATTTACCAAAAGGACATAAAATTAAGCATGCAACTCCCAAACCAATAATAGATAATAACTAACACAACATGTATGACTTATATCTATTTTAAGACTCTATGCATTATGTTTATTAGCTAGGTATTTTTAGTTTTAATATACATGTTTGTTATAAGTTTGTTTGTTGTCAGTCTGTGATAACAGCAATATGTATTTTGTAATTAGTTTTGTAGAAACTTTAGATATAAAGAATAATATAATACTTGCTATAATTAGGATTTGGTGGACAAATACTTTTAAGTTTTTTTTTTTTGGAAGGTTTAGAGGTCTACAAATAATAAGGCAAGGGTCCGCCTAACGATCGACTCTATAAACATAAACTCTACAATGCATAAAAAAAAGACGCAACTTCGAGTTCTTAAATTAAAAAACAATTATAAGTTAGCTCACCTATACGCGGACGTTAGCTTCATTAAATTGTATCCTGTTTATACTGTAATGTAGCGTTACGTTGTTAAGTAAATATTTACTTACTTGCGAGTATTTTTAATCCAAATAAGCAACTGTGTAATCCTCAATCCAAACGGCACTTTGGCTGCTAGCCCGCTATACACAAAACAGAATCACAAATTCCAAGCATTATCAACGCACAGTTCAACTTGACACTGTATATTCACACCGGCATAATAAATCAATTAGAAATACACCATTTCTAACACAAAACACGTAGAATTGGGGATTTGACAGATGTCGAATGTCGATACGATAGTAATCGCGTGCCGTACAAAGCGCCCGAACACAGGCTGTCCTATTCACGGCACAAATAAACTAATCATAGCATACGAACTGCGGCAGGGCAGCCAGCTCTACCGATAAAAAAACACCGGCGGCAGCATGACCGTAGTATGCTTATTATACGACCAAATAAGGAAGCTGATCGAACATGTGAATAGAGGACTGCTAACACACTTGTGTTATTTTGCTACATTATGTCTCAATTGTCTTTATATGAAAAGTTCCATTATTACAAAATAATCTATTGATTGTATTTTGATTAGAGCATGCCTTTCATTATTTATTACAACAATAGGTAAATATTTTAAATCTTGCCAATTTCAAAATGTTAGGATTAAAATGGTTTAATTTTAAAAAACGCCTCAACGCTTTTACCGTTTGCTAGTTATTGCCATCTAGTAGCGAGTAGCAGAACTGACATTACAGCGCCATCTAGTATAGAAAGTAAAACTATCATCAAATTTATGTTTCACTGAGACCAAGAAGCGACACCTTTGTTGTATAGATGGCGCATGCTGATAAATTGCGTATGTTTTTTATCTTATTACACCGGCAATTTTACCGAAATATTTCGAAGGCGGAACATAGCTATGTAACATTCCGTGTGCTCTGCCTAGCTCATGTAGGAATACAAGCACGATGTAACTGTATACCTAGTACCTGAATGGGTGGCTGGAATTGATCGTAAATATTTTAACCAGTGGTAGGTTACCTAATACGCGTCTAAAACCCTTGTGAAGTTTTTTTCCCAGAATTTTCATCTAAAATTTATTTTACGAAAAATACTGCCGTATTTTGTACCTCGGCTCTTAGTCAACCGCGTAAAGTTTACCTACCCTAAAGTCGTAGGCCACACACGCTAGGACATAAAGTCATAATCGATGGGCATGCCTGCAGTCTATTAAATTTCAACCAGGCGCAAGCGCAACTGAACGCGTGTATGACAACGCGTAAGGAAAATTTACTCTAGGCTCTTAGTGTGTTCAAAACTCAGTGCAATTGTATTTGCTCTGAGACATTAAGTCATTTTCCTATCTCAAAGCATCTCGAGCTATAAACAGTTGGGCCGGCCGTTAAAAGAGCATGAAATAGACAATTTTATAGAAAGTTGTGGATTTCCTTTTTTCATCAATATTCAAAAGAAACGGTTTTTCCTACTCAGAATCAAGAGCACAATCGAAAAATTGACCCAAAAAATCTATTCCGTTACATAGGTAGGTAACCAAAATTTGTATGAAAAACTGGGGTCACTTTTGTTTTCAATTCGTACCAAATGTCCTTATAATTTTATTACGAATATGAAAAATCATTTATTATTCAAATCGAGAAAAAAAGGCAGGGTGGTTGAACAATTTGACCGCTGGTTGTAAATAAAACGAGACACTTCTGTATAAAACGAGTTTATTTAACTTGTCCTGGAAACCCAGCGGACATACGCCAGTACGCCGCTCCACGCATATAAACCTAACTTTGGCAATCACTTACGAAATCATACAAAAATAAACTCCGAGTTTTCAAGCAAAGATACCATACTCGTTTAGCGAACTAAACCGAATGGTGTGAAGCGCGCCGCGGGTCACGCGAGTGCCACGCGATTGGTCGAAAAATTCAAACCGACGTTAAATGTGACGTCAACTTCACACCGTGGTTTAGTTGGCGCGCTGTAACATAATTTAGTTTTATAAAATAGTTGTGCTATATATAGGTATATATAGGTATAGGGCTCTGCCCAGCAGTCTTGTCATTTGTTCTTATTGTACTTTGTAGAGCCGAGTGCAGGTGATGTCCTTAACGGTCATGACCTGAAAAAAAAAGTAATTATGTTTTACCAGATGTGTTCATTTTAAAGGGAGTAGAATGTCATTGAAAAGGGTATCTAAACACATACGTAACACTGGCATATCATACACACGTACGACTAAGGAGTATTTTAGTATAAGTAGGTATATAAGCTAGCAAACAGTCACTATTTTACCTCCATTTGGTAATGTATAATAACGTGGAATAGTCATGGCTTTGTCTTCGTGGCGTTTCATGCGTCCTGCCTACCACATTTCGTAATACAGACTTAAAATTATCCGCCCTCCCTATTTTTACCTCCCACAATATTCCTAGAGTGAGATGGCTGAATAATTTGGCCTCAGTGTACCTAATTATGTGGGATAAATATTGCATCATTTATAAATCATGATAAAAACAACAGTACTGTCACTTCAATACTCGAAAGATTAGAGACAAGAATTCCTTCTTTGAGACGAATGACTCACTTCACTTATCACTTCAAAGGCACGCTTGTTTGATCCTAGTTGAGGCGTTGCCAGTCAGAACAGCTATCATTACATTATCTCACCAAATTATCTAACCTTGACAAGTTACACCCACAAGATACTTGAAAAAAATAGAGTAACCACATATCGCACACGAACGTAGTTTTAGCGACAGATACACTGATTGTGAGTCATTCACCCGGTCGCCCCACTTTTTCTAAACTACTTTCTTTCTTTCTTTCTTTCATTACTGTATTGAGTACTAGCTTTTGCCCGCGGCTACGCTCGCGTTAAATTCGGGGTAACACAGAAGAGATCTTGTTAGTCACAACCCCCATGCCAATTTATAACTTTTTACGTTAAAATTTGCAGAATTTTCCTATCGTCATATTTTGGAAAATTCAAACAAAGTCTTTATAAATTGCATTATACAATTTATAAATGTAGCTTATGCTACATTACTGTAAAGTTTCATTAAAATCCATTCAGTAGTTTTTGCGTTAAAGAGTAACAAACATCCAAACATACTCACAAACTTTCACATTTATAATATTAAGTAGGATAGTAGGATATATCGAAATTGCGATCTCGTATCGAGCTCACATTCCGTAACTCCGAGGATATGAAGTAACTTACAGCCTTGAGCTCCTCGGGGGAGAACTCCCGCACGTAGTGGACCTCCAGGCCGTCGGGGGCCTTCTGGACCTGCTTGATCTTGTTGCCCTCGAACGTGCACACGGACTTGGTCTGGAACAAAAAGATAAGCATTAAGCACTTTTACATACAGACATAGGTACATGGGAAATGTCTTATGGCAAATGGGTCAAGGGCGCCCTCGAAGAACCACAGCGGCAGCGCTACTGTCCAACGCACCAAATATCTAAATCGTGTTTAACCTTTTGACCGCCAAAGCCGTCATTTCACGTCATCGCAAATCAGTGCCCGTAACGCCACGACGTTATATGGCGGGCC
>BHDV01000989.1:117754-131837 GCA_005406045.1 Adoxophyes honmai
ATGGGGGGTGGGGGGGTCGATATAGTGATTACGTCAGCAGGTATTATTTACTTTTTTACACAAATGGCAACCCACAAATTGTTCATGCTTGAAAACAAAACGCACATGTCGGGGATTCCCGAACTTATAAAACGTTATAGGTACGCGCTTAGAAGCGAGCGGGGAAATTACCGCGCGCCACTCACTTGTCACTAGTCTAAATTTCTTCCGTGGATCTATTGTTTCGTTTCGATTCGAATGACGATATAACGTTGCAAGCTAATCAAAGCAAGTTAGTGTGTGTTTTAATGTAACCGTGGATCCTCGTACGCCCAAATTCAATTGTTTAGGATGTAATTTCAAATAAATAAATCAATTTTGTACCAAAAATTATTCGAAAGTTAAAAAAAATCTCATTCAACTACAAAAGTACAAAATGTTCAGAAATTAGCTAACGAAGTGTGGCGCAATAACAAGTTACAGGCAAGTTATAAGGACCTTGAGATTATTGTCTCTAAGAGAATCGAAGAAGAATTACAAGCACCAACTAAAAAGAAATCCACCCTACTACATTTTTTTTCAAAGGTGAGTGATGATGTTAATGTTCATGAAACACATTTAAAGAGCTCATTCTAGTTGAAACGTATTTTTATAAAATTGATTGTGTTATTTTCTTCTTGCAATCGAAGTGTGTTCCAGCTAAGTAGGTATATGTCACCGGAAAATAACACATTCCGTAAGTTTATAAATTTCCTAGGAAGTTTATAAACTTTCGTAAGATTCCAAACGGGAGACAAAAAATGTTATTACGCCCACATTTTTGCAAAATTGAATATAATCTAACCTAACCTAACCTAATCTAACATAAATAAAGCTAATCTGATCTAAATTAACATAATCTAACCTAACCTAACCTAACGTAAATTGATTATTTTACGAAAATGCGGCCGTAAAATAATACAATTTGTCTCCTGTTTGGAATCTTACGAAAGTTTATAAACTTCCTAGGAAATTTATAAACTTACGGAATGTGTTATTTTCCGGTGACATATATACATTGTTTTTAGGGTTCCTTAACGTCCGTCCGTCCGTCGGTCCGTCTGTCACCAGGATGTATCTCACGAACCATGCTAGCTAGACTGTTAACATTTTCACAGTTTGTGTATTTCTATTGCCGCTAATAACAAAATAAGGTAAAATAATTATTTATGGGGGCCTCCCATTCAACAATCGTGATTTTTTTGCTGTTTTAGGGTCGATATAAATAACGGTAACAGGTAGGCACGATAAATATTCACAGAATATTTGCTTTAAAAGTAAATAATAAAATAAGGATTTAAGGGGGCTCCTGAATAAAAAACGTGATTTTTGCAGATTTTGTTACATGGAACCTTTCGTGCGCAAGTCCGAATCGTACTTAGCCGGTTTTTTTTAATTTTTGCCTCCCCCCACACTGTTAATGTCTTCATATGGCCTGATGGTTGACTGGTAAAGGCTGCCGAAGGCACTAAGTCCGCCAATTCATCATCAGCTTTTATACGTCCAACTGCAGGGCACAGGCCTCCTCTCAGTATGAGAGGGCTTGGGCTATAGTTCCCACGCGGGCCCAGTGCGGATTGGGAACTTCACACACAACGTTAAATTACTTCATCGCTGTGTGTAGGTTTCCTCACGATGTTTGTCACGAGTCCGCCAATTATAGGTACATAAATTAGGTACTGTACAATATAATTTAAATAGCGTATTAAATAGCTGCCTATCTGTTAATTGCTGCTCACAAATCAATAAGAAAACAGAATACGTCAAAAGAAAAATGCACTTATAAGTACCAATGATTACGTAAGCATGGGAGGGGGGGTAAGAGGTTTGCTGACTTTTGCTGACAAGGAGAGGGGGGGAGTCAATAATTGTAAAAAATCTGCTTACGTAATACTTGAATGACCCCTTTGAAGTCCATTCGAGGTATTGCAATAGTCTTCTAAGCTTCAGAATCTAAGGAATTAAGTACGCCTTAGAACTGGTCGCGTCTTCTTATTGCATTCTTGTTATTGCTTCGTCATCATCAGCCTATATACGTCCCACTGCAGGGCACAGGCCTCCTCTCAGTATGAGACGGCTTGGGCTATAGTTCCCACGCGGGCCCAGCGCTGATTGGGAACTTCACACACAACGTTGAATTACTTCGTCGCTGTGTGTAGGTTTCCTCACGATGTTTTCTCACCGAATAGCTCGTGATAAATATCAAATTCGATATCGCACATAAATTCCGAAAAAATCAGAGGTTTGCCCGGGGTTTGAACCCACGACCCTCTGCTTGAGAGGCCACAGGTCGAACCGCTGGGGTACCACGGCTATACTGCTTTGTTATTGCTTATTTTACTAATTTTTTGCACCCCATCCAAATAAAACTTATTCAAAACTTCTATTTCTTTCGTGGATGTCGTGAGAAGCGACTATGGAAATAGGTTGAAGTATGTTTTAGGCCAGGGGTTCCCAACCTTTTTTTCGTCGAGCCCCCCCGGATCAGAAATAATATTTTCATGCCCCCCCCCATATTTTTTTCAGTGTTCACAATAAAACTAGCATTATTTTAACAACTTTTGATTTTGTGTACATTGAAATATTTTTTTCTATTAAAAACAAACGTTTCGCGCCCCCCTTGAGATAGCTCTACGCCCCCCAAGGGGGGCGTGCCCCCCTGGTTGGGAACTCCTGTTTTAGGCGATAGGCTAGCATTCTGTCACTAATTTTATCTAGTCTCCTAAAATTATGCTGAAAGTGGCTACGAACCGCAAAACAGTCATAGTTTTGACATAGCGTTTCGTTTGCTCTGCCTACCCCATTAGGGAATACAGGTGTGATGATGATGATGTAGTTTAATGTATCTACCTACCTAACTAAAGACCTTAAGTCCATAACCAATACCAATGTTTTCAAACATAAGCTAAGAGATTATTTAATAAGAATGTGTTTTTACGATTTATTAGCACATAGGTAGTTTTTGTTATTTTTGTAAGTCATAGATATAAAATGCTACCTAGATGTAAGTTATTAGGTAATTGCATATTTTATAAATCTCCGACACAATGTAAACATTGTTATGGAATAATAAACTATTGAACTATCAAAATTCAAATTATGACACGACGCTTCTAAAATTGTCCGCGTGGGAAATCGGAATATGAATACCGGTCAGATAATTATAGTTGGTTCAATGTCCAATGTCCAACGCGTCAGTTGTGGCGGTCGGCGTGGACTAGTATAGTCTGGGGACAATGGTCCAGGTCGATCGCCCTTGAGGTGTCACCCTCTATGCACTATTATCTTCTTTCTCAGTTTATTGGACGTCAATTAGGTGCCTTTTCTGATAAAAGAAGTCATTCGCCTTTTATATCTATGCCACAAAGTAAACGAAACGAGAAAAAATTTAGCCGTAGCATCATCATCATACAATCACGCCTGTATTCTCAAATGAGGTAAGTAGAACATTTAACGATACATAGGCAAGCCATGCCCTTTTCATGTTCCGAGACCACTTTCAGCATAATTTTAGGTACGAGGGGTGATTGGAAAGTTCGCGGCCTAGGTATGAAATCTAATCCAAAGATTTTATTTATCATTTTTATTTCTTTACGTAGTCCCCGTCGAGATCTTTGCTCTTGTTCCATCTGGATTCCAATGACATTACACCACTTTTGAGGACACTTTCCTCCAGGCCTTCAAAATAGGCGTCCACTTCAGCTTGGACCTAGTGGTCGGTTAATTTTTTTTTACCGCCCATGTGTTTTTTTTAAGTTTGGAAACAGATGGAAGTCCGATGGTGTCAAATCAGGTGAATAAAGTGGGTGGGACCATAATTCAAACCCACAGTTGTGAATTTCTGCCATCGATTTTACTGACGTGTGCACACGAGCATTGTCCTGGTGAAACAGAACTTTTTTTGTCAATGTTCCAGGTCTTTTTACTTTCAGTTCCTCTCGTAATCGGCGTAAAAGGTCGCAATAGTAGTCCAAGTTTACATTGATACCTTTTTGGAGATAGTCAACCATTATCCCTCCCTTATTACTCCCTTTGCATCCCAGAAGACTGATGCCATGACTTTATTCGCCGACAAAATGGCCTTTGTCTTCTTTGGAGGCGGAGATCCAGCACGAACCCACTGTTTTGATTGCTGCTTAATCTCGGGCGTTTAGTGGTGGACCCATGCCTCATCCATAGTAACATACCTTTCCAAAAAGTCCTGGGGTCAGCTTCATACGGGTCGAGACAGTCGCGTGAAATTGTTAGAGGAGTGATTTTTTGTTCCACTGAAAAGTGCTTTGGAACCTATCTCGTCGATACCCTCGAAAGGCCTAATTCGTTGACTATAATGGTTTGGGTTCTATCATAGGAGATACCTACGATGTCAGCTATTTCTCTTACTTTTAATCGTGGATCTTTCATTAGAATCTCACATATAATTGCCACATTATGTGGATTGGTCGCAGTGGTTGGTCTCCCGGGGCCATGGTCATCTGCAATGCTGACTCAACCCCGATTAAATTCAGCTGCCCACTTTTTTACCATCGTATATGATGGACAGGATTGCTACAATGTATACTGCATAGCTTCAAAAATGTCTTTCAAAGTCAATCCTTTTTTATAGAGATATTTAATTACAGCACGATGCTCCAAATTGTACATTATAAAAAATCTGTTAACCCGTATTTTTAAATCAAACGTAAAAAATATTTTAAATATTGTCTTATACTTGAACTTTCGCGGGATGACATCTGAATAATGACAGTTCAAAATGGCAGCATAAAAAAATTTAAAACTTTTTTTTTTAATGCTCAGGCCGCGAACTTTTCAATCAGCCCTCGTACAATAAACAAGTATTATTGTTTTTTTCTGTACAGTTGTGTAGTTATTTATTAAACCTTCCTATACCTTATAAACAGATGAAAGAGATACAATAGTGACAGGTTGCTTAGCCTGTCGTTAAAGGCATACCTACACCTAATAATATTGTCTCGAGTGGTGCCAGGTTAGAATAGTACCTCGTGTCGTAAGAGGTCGACTCTAGGAATGGGTTAGTGTATTGTGGGCGATGGGCTAGAAACTAGAAACCTGTCACTACAATATGGTTACCCTGAAACTGCTAAATGTGGCACTGGATTTTTGAATTCATATGCTCTGCCTACCCTTCTTGGGAATACGGGAATATGTATGTATCTGGAAAACTATTAAGGCCGCACCTTAAAGTCAAATGAACAAGCTTTAAGCCAAACCGCAAATAAATTGCACAATTATTTGGGACAAGGGCCCGGTTTATAAACTACTTCTTACTTGTAATTCGAGTGGAAACCTCTTTTCAACACCTGTTATTGGAAAGAGACTTCCGCTTTTGTAACAAGTTAGAAGTTTTTGAGAAACAGGGTCGAGTCGCACATAACATTTATAAGATGGGAAATTCGAAGTAAGTACCTACAATTTTTATCAAATATACATTGCATACGTTCAAATAGTCACGCCTGTGTTCCGGTATGGGATGGGCAGAGCACACGAAATGGGGGATAAAGACACAACCATGAGTAGGTATTTCACGCTTGGTAGCCACTTCTAGCATAATAAGATTGGAAAAGAGATCGTAGAGGTATAATACTGACACGTTGCTAGCCTGTAGTTTAAAGCATACCTAAACCGATGCCTTTAATCTCCTCTTACGACATTTACGGAAGAAATGGAGAGATTTTATTTAACTCGACACCAAGCCCAAAATTTAAATTTTTATACCTACCTATTATTGGCATTGAATTTCTTCTACGTAACGTTTCATTGGTGAGCATTATACAGGCGTGATTGTTTTCCGCAGAATATTTAACTTCTGCAGAAAATATAATAAACTAATACATATCAGCGATCATGCTCGCCCGAAGCAAGATACTTTGTCATCCGAGGAGCGCCAGAATGCATCGTTTATTTCGGTCCGGCTGCGGACGCGCTGGTCACGGCTCGCGGATGTTATTATTTTATTATTATTATTATAGGAAAATGAAGTCTTAACAAATAGTCAAAAACGGTATCAAAATCTGCAACAGAATCATATAAAATTTAGGCAGATGAATGAGACGGTTGAAACGCCCAAATAATCGCCTATTAAACAAATTGCGTCGTCTTGTAATTTTAACCTAAATTGAAATTACTGTGATACGGACCATCAACATTTCATGGTTATGACTCCCCTTTCGACTTGCCCATTGGAATCAGGACCGTAAAGCGGTAAACTGATAAGGAAACTAGACTTGCTCTAGTATACTAAGATTAATGCCGACAGGCAGAGTTAAACTAGGTTAAATTACTACAAACCCACACGACTAACGTTATGAGATGCCATTCGCGAGGAGCGTAGGCACCCTGTTCTAGTGGCATCCGCCAAACCCACACCCGATAGACTAAGATGACGAAGATGTTTGAATTAAATAACTATTTCTTTACAAGCAAAACTTTATTAAATGGACAAACTGTCAAAAACTTTACTTTAAAAATAAAAAAGTTTCGGAGGTAGTACGATATCCTTCTATTTTAGGATCTGATTATGAGCTAGACGTAGGCGTTTTTAATGCGGTTTCTTCCTGTCACAAGTGCACACGCCAGTAGGAAAAAATCACGAAAAAAGAATCGCATGCAATTGCAAGCGAACATGGGGGTCGTGGCACTTCATTCAATTGCCAGCTCATTCATAATTCTTCAGTTGCCATTTGCAATTCTTTGATACCGGAATAGGATGAAAATCGTTATAGAAAACGAGTCTCATTCGTCGCGTGATTGGCCACAATTGATGCTGATTGTTGACAATTTCACGACAATTGGCCGACAGAGAACCGTCCAATGGGTAATCGCTAGACCATGCGATTCATACGACGCTTATAATTGGTAGTGAAAAGATCTTTCGATGCGGTGGGTCGTTGTGCAATTTAATACTGGCTGACGGATTAGGAAAGTAATTATATTACGACCAATGAAATACGAGAACGTCGAGCGCGGGAAGTAAATTATCGAGTATGACGTTCTATTAGCATGTTCATCTGTATACTGTTCAACAGTTTCAAAGTAGGTAGGTAAATATTATGTTACCGATATACTTATTATACCCTATCTTTATTCAATTTGGTAAAAAAGGTCATTAACATTGCTGTCAATTTGATTCAACAAGGTTAAGTTATGTGCATAAACGATTTGAAATCACAACTTTCTAGTTTTATAAACTTATAAAACAGTTTTTTTAAATAATATACTGTTCTAAAAAAGAAAAGCTTAATAGGAATGTTTTCTTGGGTTCTACCTACCATACTTACTATCTGCCAGTCTTCATTTAGGTTTTCTGAAATTTCCATAATTTAGGGGCAGCGCAGACGACAGACTTTTGTGCGATCGAGTCTGCGGAGCAATAAAAACTCTGAATGGAAACTCTCTGCGCGCCATTCAGAGATTTTATTGCTCCGCAGACTCGATCGCACAAAAGTCTGTCGTCTGCGCAGCGCCTTATCATCTGATATCAATAAATTCTATGCAACGTGATATATGGAAACCTATACTTCATTAGACTAACCACAACTTGGGTCATGTTATACATTACGTCCTTTATCTGAATTATTTGTCACCTTTAAGAGCGTGCACACAAAATTAGGTGATTTTGATGTTTTTCAAATGCTTTAGAAAGCTATAAATCCTTAAGTTTTTAAAGAAAAACTACTGTAACATATAAATAAACTCTTTTTCTAGGGATTAACGGAAACAAATATTTTATTAGCAACACAGATTTCTTTTACTTAGCCAATTTGTTGAAGGGTTTTCACAAAAATACGCGTCAGAGCTGTCTTTCACTTGAAAATTTTCCATTAAAATTTACCACAAACGATATAAACTTGTTATTATCTGATAGACAATATAGTCTACTGGGGATTAACGGAGAGACATGCATCAAATTATTGGTTTTTATTAATCAAATATCATTTTACATAATTTCAAAGTTGAACTATTACTTTATTTTTTTTCTCATTGATTTTAATGTAATTACAAATGAAACAATTTTATTGTAAATTTACAGAATATGTTTAGTCTAACCATATTTTTTTCATGGCTAAATATGAGTTAATTTATTTTTCACGATTTTTTAAACATTGGTCCAAAACCACTAAGGTCAGGTGGGGGAAGAGAAACGCAGGGATAAGAGGGCTCTACAGACCATAATCACTCATAACTCGACGAGTTATGGTCTGTGGTGCCTCTTACCCCTGCCCTGCCCCTGAATTTCTCTTCCCCGCCTGATATTATAATTACGTTCGTAAAAAATGTGTGCGCCCTCTTAACAGTCTTGTTATAATAATTGAAAGTATTGTTAATATCGCTTCTACTTTCAGAGATTTCTTCACTATCTAGGGTTGGATGGAAGTCAATCGCTTAGGTCGGTTTAATGTAGGTAAATGTATAAATAGTGTGTTGAATAATAACTTATAGCAAGGCAAATAATTTATCAGTAAATGTAATAAATAAAAATTTTCAAAGCATATTTACCAATTTTTTATTACTTGATGCCGATAAACAGATAGATATAAGTAAACTGCAAAAGGGATTTTCTGATATAGATTCGTCGAAATGCAATAAAAATTGATAAAAATTGATCCTTTTAGATAAACATACTGTAGGTTCTTAGTTGGTAGGTTAATATTACATATGAGTATGTTCTATAAATACTTCGTAACGGAACCAACGACCTTATTTAAATAAAGTTGGATAATTTAAAACTATCGATCGGCATATTATTTAAATGTTGGGCTATTTTTAGCAGATACCGTAAAAATAATAATATACAAAAACAGTTTATATCTAGCAGTTGAGTTTATGTCGTAGCTTTAAAAAAATAATCGCGGATTGCATTATAAGGAATATAATATACCTACATTAGTATGTTTACCTGTTTAATGTAATGCTTAAATCTAATATAGGTAGTGGTCGGCGAACAGCTTATCAGACTTTCAATGGTAGGGGTAATTTCGCGCATCGTCTTTTCCAGGCAAAAAAAAAATAAGGACTTAAAATTTGGCCTAGTCGTTTGCCGTTCACTATAGGTACGTACTCTGTTATACAGGGTGAAATTTAACACATGATACAAGTTAACTTATTAAAATCTTGTTCAGTATCATTCACTGCCTCTGTTGCAATTAGTTTTCATTCGCTAATTTCCAACAGACTTCAAAAATGGAGGTTTTTAATTCGCTTGTATTTTTCTACTTTTTTTCATTAACTATACAATAACAAATAATCAAACTACAAAAAGTAAATGACAAACAGTTTATCTTTTTGAAAAGTTGTATCACATCTAAAATTAGGATACCTACGCCGTGTTTTTTATACAATTCGACAGCTAGGTCTGAGAAGTAAGGCAAAGTTCCGTGTCCAAAGGCCAAACACAAAGTTCCAAGTCCAAAGACCAACGCAACTCAAATTCCAGCTATTTGACATCCGCGAATTCTGAGAGGTAGCAATTTATAGTCTTCATATGTCATTTCATCGCAGCAATCACATGGTAGTTTATTTTTTGTGGGGAATTAGGCATAATTATATTTTGTGCGTGATTCGTGTAACCTTGGACTTTATTGGACTATGGTTGTTGCGGGCAGTCGTAACTCACTAGTGCGGTGAGTACAATCAAACCAATTGATTTCTGACCCATCGTAGAACTATAAACGTATTAAAGATACACATACATACAGTCAAGGAAATTGATACCTGTGCCACTTTGAACCTTTTCATAATGAGTCTCATATTGCTTTGATTAGTAGATGGAGTCACAGTGACATTTCTTGTAAAAAGATACAAAGTGGCACAGTTATCAAATTCTTCGACTATACATCACGCCTGTATTCCGAAATCGTGTATTAAACACTATAGACAAATCCATGACATTTCACGTAGGTATTGTAGCCACTACTAGAATACTTCTTAGGTTTTAACTTCAGAGGTACTATTGTACAGTAGAGATATTGGTACAGGACCTACCCCATGGCATCTGGTATGGTCCTTCAGACAAAATTTTGCAGTATCTTTGATACAAAATGTACTTATGTCAATTCGTGATATTCTTACTGCCATTAAAAAAATAACAAAAGATTAAATAATTAAAGTCAATAAGCGTTGCTTATATGTACCTACATACAGGTGGTAATGATACAGCAGCTGCATTCTAATTATGCCATAACGTAACATTTTAAAGTCATGTTAGGTATACCGGCCGGCAATAAACTTAGCAACATAAGTTGGGGTTTTTGAGTGGATAATGCGATGTGCGAATTTACCCCCACCACTTAAAATCTTGCGAGGTTTATTGCCGACCACTCTACGGACTACCACTTAGGGTCTCACCAAACCAGTCGACGCCTTTTCGGCAAAATGCGGGTAGAAAAGCTTTATGTCAACGCAATAAGGGCGAACAAGACGTGAATTGGTTCGGCCATTCTCGGTCGAACGAGCCGAGCCGATTGACGTCTTGTTCGCCCTTATTGCGTTGGCATAAAGCTTTTTCTACCCGCATTTTGCCGAAAAGGCGTCGACTAATGTGAGGAGACCCTAAGTCCACTAAACTACTTGACCACTATACGGACCTGTGTGGTGTCGGGATAAAATAGCACCTCTCTATTTCTTCAATAAATGTCGTAGAGGCGATCTGTCACAATTTTATTATACCTCTTCCATCTGTTCTTAAGAGGATAAGAGTCGCGCCACTTCTCCATACAAACGTAGTCCCCTGTTTTCTCCGTGAATAATGACATTAGAGCAAAATTTTGCTTTTATCGATTTTCTAAAAAAAAATTATTTTTTATTTTATTTAGAATATCGATAAAAGCAAATCATAGGGGCATAGCCAGAACAGATACAAATATAAGTTAAAAAAAATATTTGCTCTAATGCCATTATTCACGGAGAAAACAGGGGACTACGTTTGTATGGAGAAGTGGTGCGACTCCTATCCTCTTAAACCTAAAATTATGCTAGAAGTGGCTGCTGGCGTGAAAAAGTATTGGTTTTATCTGTCATGTTTCGTATGCTCCGGCTAACTAAACCATTTGGAAACACAGGCGTGGTTGTATGTACAGTCACGAACCGGGATTGTTGAGCCACTTGCCACTGTTCGCAATTTAGACGTGTAATCAATGACCGATGTGACGGATTACATGTCCGCTATTGGATTAGTATTACAAGACCAAGTAACAAACATAGGTAAGTGGCTCAACAATCTCTGTTCGCGATGGTACGTTGTTTAATAATATACTGACTAATATAGAAACCATTTAATGAAACTGGTCATCTCATCAAAGCGTAAAGAATTTTGAAGTCTTTAATTGACGCCATTGAGGCCACAGAGCCCATTCATTCTTTATCACCGAGTTGGCCAAGTTATTTGCAAACAAGAATTCGTTACAGCTACTTATCACATCAAAGCAAATAATGCTTCTTTGAACGACGGTCTATCAGTTATTGCTAAAATTTTATTCCGTTGCCCCGTAATACTGATAAAAAACAACGATTACTCGTAACTTTATGAAGTTATTTGCCAAAATATTTTTTTAATGGAAACATTAACGTCTTTTCCGTCTTTTCGTTGGATTTAGAATAACGCTATTCCATTACTTCCGTGGATGTCGTAAGAGGCGACTAACGAAATATTTCAAAATTTAGTACTTTGACAATAAGATATGACAAAACAAAAGCAATAAGAAAATAAGTTAGGTTAGCTTTCTGCTTTAGTCTTAAAAATAAATATTGTGAATCAAACATCTAAGCAACAACCTTTGTACTTGTTAAGGAAAGTGTTTGCCAGACGTCTTTTATCTCAGAAGTTGTAATCTACTAAACCAAACAAGCTGTATGCATCAAAACATAGGCACTATCTTGTCAATGCCGGCGAAGTTGTTTCCATTAATTTACTATTCAAATATTATTTCGATAACCAAGCAGACTAAACACGTTTGAAAAAAACAATTGCAATATCACGGATACACACACGTCTTAGTTCGATATGTTTTCGGCCAATTCGAGACAAATTATTGGGAGCAATGCGCGCACAGCGTGGCGTCGCTCTTTCCGCGTGATTACTGACACCGACTCACAACTACCCACATTTTATTTTCGCCACCGCATACACTATACATACTTATGTGCTATCATTGTCAAATGTTTGGTTATAAGTTTCTAAATACCCTCGTGAGCTGTGACACTAAGGTACCTATACCTACATACCTAGGCAAATGAAAATATTAAAAGTCAATGTCACATTTCGTGTGCTCTGCCTGCCCCATGTGAGAACATAGGCGTGATTCCATGAATGTATAAAAGGAAAGTTACATTGAATGTACAAATATTTTTCATCGCGCATCAATACGTTGGAATCAACTTTCGACTATTCGTAGTCAATCATTTCACCGATACTCAATTGTTATAAATTAAGGTGACATTTTCGTCAATCTGTTCCAATCAAAACTAATAAAAAGAACTCAAGGACACCGCAGTATAGTGGGAAAGTCGAAACAAACGCATAGGTATAAGAGGTTCATACAGATACGTTAGTTCTCTTCTATGGATATCTCTAAAGCCGGGATTTTTATAGCCAATAATTAATAATTAAAGTAATATCAAGTGTATTTAGTACGCGTCCTTAGCTACTAGCCCGTTAAAACAAATCATAACATTAAGCTTTTTAAGTCAATCATTTTAAATTTATAGTAGTTGCCTGCTCTTTCAAGAGGTGTCGCCGGCAGAAAACTGCGAAGTGGACCTCCCCTGACAATAGTTAAAGCATAGTGGACAGACCAACTAGAGAAACAACGATGGCCACCCAGTTCCGCAAACCGTCAGTTTATTTCAACTAACAAACTGTCACAGACACTGTAAAGAGCCAATAACCATAGAGGAAAAAGGCACTGCGTTACGCGCGATCTTGTGCCGGCCAATAACAGCACAGCGAACGCCACCATAGTTTGGCGGAATCGTCTTCGAACAAATCCTGTGACATTAGTACTCTATAGGTTCTGTCCTGTATGAGTTGAAGACATTACTAACCAAGAACGGACAGACTTGCTGTAATTAATAAATTAGATTGTCTTAACTTTAACACTTGTAGGGCTTTGGCAGCTTTGGATAATATACTTATACTTTCCTAATTACATAGTGCAAACGAAAAATTTGAGAAATGGTAAGGTAAATGACCGGGTGTGACCCGGTGATCGATACGTTAAACAGAAAGTAGGTATTTCGAATGCGTCGCAATGTTACGTTTGTTTATCTAAGTATGAAAAAGTTATTGTATTTTTCAAGGTTAAACGGAATTTGTTTAAGTAATTCATAATATCCGCACATCTTAAAATTTGTGTTGTGTTAGTCAATCCCATTACTTGGATTATTCGACACTATTGTATTTTCTGATTCGCGTTTCTGCACAATATTCTTCGCAGTCTTTGAACATTGTGCAAAATAGGAAGAAACAATTGGCATAATATTAGGGTGCGGCTCCATTGAGGCGGAGACGAGCGGAGCGGAGATGAGACATTTGGGATCGACCAATCATAATCACATGAAATCCACATCTCGTCTCCGCTCCGCTTCAATGGAATCAGTCAAGCGGAGACGAGATGTAGATTTCCTGTAATATGTGGTCGATCCCCACACGTCTCCTCTCCGCTCCGCTCGTCTCCGCCTCAATGGAGCCGCACCCTAAAGGGTGTATCAAAGCCTCACATAGGTACGTACCTATTTGTTTACGTAAAAATGAGGTAAGTATGGCGTTGAACTTCCTGTGACGTTTACTTAACTTATCCAGAAAACTTGCACATATCTAACCCATATGTTAGATATCAAATTATCCCATCAAAAACATTCTGTAAAAAAACTACCCAAGTCTCGTTGAACCTGCTTGTTTATCTCTAAAAAGTAATGAAATCTAGACATAGTTGTGCCAAGTCTAAGGTTCCTTACTGCGATTTGTTTATTAAGGTACCTGGGTCGAATATGGCCAGCCGAAAAATATGGCCATACCCCTACACAGCCATAACTATAGCGAGATCTACAA
>BHDV01000998.1:0-16390 GCA_005406045.1 Adoxophyes honmai
TGGCAACGCACAAACGCGCTGGCAGAGTCACAAAGACATTTCTAGACAAAAATAAATAATTTTCAAGTAAAATACAGTGAAAAGATCGGTTAGCAAACGTTAATTTATATTAGTTAGTTATTATATGACATTATAGTTTCTAAATATGGTCAGGAACACGGTGGTAAAGTTATGCGGTTTCCTCCCGAAGCACCCTGTATGTGATGTATGTTCTGCTTAACTATTATTCTATATTTACGACTTTATTTAATGAAAATAACATTATTGTGATATTTTTTGCAAGTTTTATTGGGTAGGGCATTAGGAGCTCTTATGAAAGCTTGGTTCAATGAATTTAAGCTAGACACGACTTTCAGTTCAGGATGAAGACTCTGATTAAGAAGCGAAGATTAGGAGCTATTCTTTAAAAAAAAACATATAAATTTTGTAATTTCATCGTGTCTAGTGTAACTGTTGTACCTTAGTGTAACTGTTGGGTTTCAAATGAAGGAGGTGCAATTAGTGACCTAAACTAAACTTGTCACCTAAAATATACCTTAACCTATTTTCATTGATTAAATGTAGAGGTTTTTTTTATCTCGGATACCTACTAAATTAACAAGTAGATACAGGTGTTTGCGCATTAGATTATAACTACTTACAAGTAGCATGGCGACGTCACATACTTGTTATAAAAAAAATGCAATCGACTAAATTTAAATGCTTGTTTGATTATTGTATATGAGTTAAAATACTTAATAGGTTTTAAGCTGGACGGATATAAAGATAATTTAAAACACTTCATCGCCCATGTCGTTCACGTAACGGAACGGACAGAGACAAGCCGAAAACTTATTCGGCATGACAAAAAACCCTTTAAACGTCATCGTTTCCCTGTCTTTATTCCAATTCTCCCTTTCGAATCATGGTTTGGCTCCGTGATGTTCGGATCATCGAGTCCGTGGACATCGTCGTCCAGTTTATCGTCGTTCATATTGTTGTTGTCCTTTGGGTCGTCGTTTAAGTCTTCGTAGCCGAGAACTAGTGGCGGTAGGACGACCAGTCTCGCTTCTCGTTCGGCTTCATACTGAAACATGGGAGGAATTCAAGGCTGGTGTAGCGCCCTAGCGCCACCTACTGTCGAATAGTCGAACTAAATAATCCTGCATCGCGCCAACGAAGATTCGAAGATTGCATAAATACAACTTCCAAATTTCTCTCTGTGGACTTCGGTCCCCAGGCATAACATCTGCCTGGAGAGAGATCTCTCTATTGGAGTCTTTCCCACGCTGGGAACCATTTTATGAGGTCACTGTGACATTCGAATTTTCAGAATTGGTGTCCAATCGATATGCCATGTGCCATCAAAAGACACTGGCTCACTGTCCCTTCAAGACACTTTCTCTCTTTTCATCAAAATACACTTGATCACTTCGCATCTAAAGACACTTGTATCTACGCTTTCCATTAGGCTGACTTCACAGCTGTCCGGGAGACCCGTACGGGCAGTTGCTACGGGCGCCCGGAGCGGGAGCACAAATGAGGAACTAGAGCATTGTTTCACAGCTACGCGGAGCGAGTCCCGTGCGCACCAATCGTGGGTCTCCCGGACAGCTGTGAACCCAGACTTAGTTTCCATCAAATGACACTTCTTCACTTTTAAATCAAATGACACTTGCTCACTTTCTATAAAAAGACTCTTTCTCACTCTCCATCAAAAGACATTCGCTCACTTTCCACCTATGTCCTAATTAATAAACGCGAAAGATACGAACCTCCGATATTTTGCATCCAATCGCTAATATCACGAGCAACAGTTTCATGTTTTGTAATTTTTTTATGTCATAAAATTACTATCGGTTCCATAAAATAAACCAACTTGCTGCCGAGTCGAGACTTAAGTAACTTTTAGATTGTGTTTTTTTATTATAACATGTTGCGTAACGCTATCGGCCTTTGAAGTCAGACTTACGCACAAGAAACATGAATATTTCTGGTTAGGATAACCTACATAATATGTAGATCGTGCTCAATTATCTACTACTACAACAATAACTCTTAAAACTACTAAAGTCATTGTAATTAAATATCACCAGAAGACTCCCGAGAAAGCCGTTGTAGCCTAGCGGTTCAACCTGTGGCCTCTCAAGCAGAGGGTCGTGGATTCAAATCCCAGGCTCGCACCTCTGAATTTTTCGGAATTTATGTGCGAAATCGAATTTGGTATTTATCATGTGTTATTCAGTGAAGGAAAACATCGTGAGGAAACCTACACACAGCGACGAAGTAATTCAATGTTGTGTGGGAAGTTCTTAATCTGCACTGGGCCCGCGTGGGAACTATAGCCCAAGCCCTCTCATACTGAGAGGAGGCCTGTGCCCTGCAGTGGGACGTATATAGGCTGGATGATGATTATGACAAGACTCCAATACTATAGAGAGATCTATCCTGGTAGATGTTATCCCTGGGGACCGAATACCATAGAAAGTTGGAAGTTGTATTTAGGCAACCGACTAACGATAACGTAGATGACGCTTGTAGAAGTTCTACTACTCGATGATAGGGGGCGCTAGAGGGCGCTACAGATCTAATTTTCACACACTGTTAATGTGTCAATTGTCGGGTTTAACTTGATTTATTTACATTTCCTGGCATAACATAAGGCTAATACTGGGTTAAAATTAACATTGATCGGTGGATGTCGACGAGTCTAGCACGGCAACACGCGTGTCTAGTCTAGTTGCGCGCGTTTCTGTTGCTAAGCTGAATAATTACAACGAGAGAAAAAAATTGCGCCAATATTTTAATTCATCTAGTTTTCTGACACTTCACATTATCTATCCCTTATTGAAAACTCTAAGCCTCCTTCACAATAGGAGCCGGCTTCACACTTCATCCATGGCCATGTCTTCATCGTCGACCTCGCTCGCCGGTACCTCCGCTACGGGCAGGCTGTCTGGCAAGTCGGCGACGCCTGTGCCTGCCTCCCGGAGTAGTGCCAGCAATGTGGCCAACGAACTTGCTAACTGTGGGGCAAAATAGAATAGATACGATATACAATCACTTCTGTTGCCAATTGGAAGCAGAACACGCTAAACATGACATAGACAAAACCATGAGGAATATTTCACACTTTAGCATCATAGGTATTAGGTTCAAAAACAGATGGAAGAGGTGGAATAGTGACTGGTTGAGAGCCTGTCGCCTAAAACATCTAAACCTGTTTTCGTGGTCGCCTCAGCCACGGAAGAAATGGAGAGGCGTTGTAGACACCATACAAAGCATGTATATCTACAGAATTGAAGAAGATGACAAAACTGAATAATTCCATTCAAGTGGTGCGACCCTGATGGGGAGTCATCGCAAATTTTCCGCATGTTAGAAAAATTACCATTACTTAAAAATAAGTATGGATGCTTGAAAATCGTTGTGTTAAAAGAAGAGAAAGTTCCAAATGCACTGACGGTGTAAGCGGCGCGGTGCGGCGCTGCCCCGGTATAGATGAACGAAACGCCTCTGTCCCAATGATTCACGGATTCCAATATCTGATGCCTCACCTGTGCATCAGGCTTCTCATCATCCTGCAGCAGCTGCGCAGTCGCCCGCGCCTCCTCCACAGCCAGCGCTATGTTGCCAGCTCGCGCCAACCGCCCCGCGCGGTTGAGACGCACCAGCGCGTCGCCCGGCGCCAGCGCCGCCGCGCGCGCATACGCTGCGTCGGCGCGGGCGTCACCCAAACGCTCTAGTGCGATGCCTATGAGGAGGACCTGTAGAGAAACGAAACAGAGCGTCTAGTCAAGTGTAACAGCCAGCGCTATGTTGCCAGCTCGCGCCAACCGCCCCGCGCGGTTGAGGCGCACCAGCGCGTCGCCCGGCGCCAGCGCCGCCGCGCGCGCATACGCTGCGTCGGCGCGGGCGTCACCCAAACGCTCTAGTGCGATGCCTATGAGGAGGACCTATACAAGACAGGGCTGTATTTTTGAAACGGGTAAACAGAGCACAACACTTTTCCGAAGTTAGATATAATTGGTCATCAACTGTGTCCATAGTCATCTGTTACGAAATCCATGGAAGGAATAGAGTAGTGTAATTCTAAGGGTCCTTGCACACGGGCCACCGGTCACAGCCACAAAACACCGCTACTGGCATATTTCCTGTAGTTATCATACATTTTACATGGACTAGCCGCATCCAGTTGCAGTTGACGCCCGCGGCCACACGCTACAATTGTCGCAACTCGCTTCTTGTGGCCCACACCGGCCACTAAACGGCTGTCTGAACTAAAAAAGTGGCATCTAGCTTCTCGTGGCGGGGACCCTAACAATCTGGCAGGAAGGAACCACCATTGGGTTTTTAGTGGGTATGCCTCCCCTGGGAGGAGAGCCCAACATAACCGTCGCGTCGTCCCCAAGACGTGGTGGTATGCGTAATACATTTTCCCGCCGATAATAAAAAAGGCTACAGCGTCTTTAAAAAAATAGTTGGTGCTAGAGTGATCAAGATATTATAAAGACCCCAATATAGACTGTCGAGTCAAACGCGTCAGGCTGTCTTTTCAAAAGAATAAGAAGACCAGGGATATTTTGAGTTCTTTAGCAAACTTTGACGGTAGCTCCTTAAAGCTGAGGTTGATGCCTATTAGGTCTTGATGACTTACTGTATACGGTTGTTGTGGCTGCAGAGCGGCAGCAGTAGCCAACCGGCAGAAAGCAGAGGTGGGTCGGCGGCACAGCAACAGCGCGAGTCCCAGGTTGTGGGCTGCGCGGGCGCTTAGTGGCGCGGACCACACTGCCCTCTGGAGGCATGTCAGTGCCTGCATAATAACAGATAAAGGTTATTCATTTACCTTTGAATAAGTGAGCAGAGCACACGAAACGCTACATCTAAACCATGACTATTTTACGTTTCGAAATGAAATACTATACCTGAAAAATTTCAGGTAATATTTTATAGAGGTTCTCAAACGCGTCCACTGGTTAAATCATCATCATCATCAGCCTATATACGTCCCACTGCAAGGCACAGACCTCCTCTCAGTATGAGAGGGCTTGGGCTATAGTTCCCACGCGGGCCCAGTGCGGATTGGGAACTTCACACACAACGTTGAATTAGTTCGTCGCTGTGTGCAGGTTTCCTCACGATGTTTTGCTTCACAGAATAAGGTCGTGATAAATATCAAATTCGATATCGCACATAAATTCCGAAAAATTTAGAGATGCGAGCCCGGGGTTTGACCCCACGACCCTCTGCTTGAGAGGCCACAGGTCGAACCGCTGGGCTACCACGGCTTAAAATATTTACGGTCAATTTCTGGCCATTTTATGAGCCTTGTCGCCAGCTCTTTTTTTTCTTAGGAATAAACTGCTAAACAAAAGGGTAGGTATTACTCTTGAAACCATTGAAACTAACTTACGGCGACGTATTTCTTCTTAGCCAGCAGCGCCAGCCCGAGGTTGGTGTGCGCGGCCACGCACGTCGGATGGGCGGCCAGCGCGGCCTTGAGCCTCGCCAGGGCCGCGTCCAGGTCTCTTTCAGAAGGAAAAGTATCTACCATTAGTTTATAGTGACCGTATTCGATAGCAACATCGTGAACAATTTGCATAGCGTTCCAACAGCGTCTCTAGAGGGGAGTAAAATTTTGCCAAACGAATAGGATACGCAGTCGCTACTCTGTTACGGTCAGTCGGTCACTGTAAGTGATCCCTAAAATTGTTTTGATCTGTTGATCACTAAATAGGCTAGGTGACTAGAAAAAACTATTTAGTCCGTCAGATAGACTACGAAAAAATATTGTACCCATATTTTTTCTTTTATTTGTCAGACGAAAAATGACGATAATACAGAGCCTAAAAGTTTCGCGTGACGTCAAGTTTGAGTACAATTTTTACTCAATGTGACGTCACGAGCCCCCACTCTGGAAGTTTGATGATCTGTACCTTTGTCGATATTTAATTATTTGATAAACTAAAAAATATGTGTTTATTTTTTTTCCATAATCTAACTTACGGAATAATTAGAATGATATATTTTTAACCCCGTCATCATCCCTATTGCTGCTCGTCTCTACTACACAAAGGCTGGCTGGTAGAGATCCCCTTTTGAGACGAGAGTGAGTCATGTTTTGATCGTAATGACGACACTTGGTAAACCTTATTTAAGTTTGCAAATTTACCGCATTAAGTACATCCTGTTATGATATTTTTTGTACCGTAAAAAATAGCAACCAATAAGCAATAGGGTCAAGCAACCTGTCACTATTGTACCTGCCACCTTGAAACCAAACAAAAAAAAAATCTATAAGTGGCTACAAAACGTGAAATAGTAATTGTTTGTCTATGTAGCGTTTTGTATGCTCTGCCTATCCTATTTGGGAATACAGGCGTGATATAAATGTAAAAAAAAACGAGATTTAAATAGCAAAGTATCTATTTATGTGAACAACAGTAGGTACATGCACCCCGGTTTCGCAGAATACTATGCTGCAGCATCGTGGCGCCCAGCGCTAGCGCGCCGGTGCGTAATTTGAAATTCTAATAGGTTCCTATGTGAAATATCGGAGAAATTCAAACAGTTTTCAGCACACGCACACTTTCCAATTTCGCAGCGTACCTGTGCTGCAGTATCTTGTCGCCTAGCGCAAGCACAGCGGTGTGTTGCGTGGGCATTACCATATGAAATTCTAAGACGTTCCTATGTGAAATTCAAAAATTCAGGAAGTTTCTCGGCACTTCAGCTCATACCTTCAGATTTTGCAGCATACCTGTGCTGCAGCATCATGGCGGCCAGCGCGAGCGCCGCGCCCAGCAGCTGGAACGCCTGGCGCGGGTCGCCGGCGCGCAGGCGTAAAGCGCCCGCCGCGGCTAGTGTGTCCGCGCCGCATGCGTGCGTTCTGTATCATTACCGGCCTGATTAACCCAAGGGTCCCAAAGGTAACACACGGCGATGTGGGCGAGGGATTCGGCCGCCATAAACACAATGCTGCAGGATAGCATAACATCTGGCTAACCCGGAGTTGACATATATTTAGTTTCTAAGGTTTTTATTAATTTTATTCATGTTTATAGCATAAAAAACATGTATGAAAAGGAAAAACAAAACAAAAAGAGGGAAGAAAGAACAAAAAAAAACAAAAAAAAAGTAGTAATTAATTTTAGGAGCATATTATTTAGTGATGCAACGGAATTCGCATAACGGAAGCAGAAACGGAAACAGATAACAAAAGTAGGTAAATCTTAACGGAAGCGGAAGCGGAACAGAAGCGGAAACGGAAGCGTTAATCCTATGTAGAAAAAGCACAATTTTGTATTTTTAGATTTTTTTACTAAATTTGTAGTAGTAAAATAGAAATTAGTAGTCAAAATTAAATAGCGGCAGGGTATATTTAATAAAGTGTAACATTTGTCCCCCGCCACCGCCCCGCCCGCGCCGCGCTGCCGTCGGATCGGCTGCACCGCATCTCACCATTATCTCCCCGCTTCCGTTTAGAGTTCTGTTATAAAGTTTGCGGAAACAGAAACAGAAGCAGAAGTGAAAAAACATGCGGAACTTCTACAGAAGCGGAAGCGGAAGCAGAGTTCTGTTGCAACACTGATATTATTGTAAAACTACTGTGTCTTTACGCGGAGTGCACAGTTTAACATAAAATAAAAAAAATAAAAATGCTAAAATCATCAAGGTACGGACCACGAGTCCGTAGATGAAAAATTTGTTTAAAAAAAAAAGGGTACACGGGCCACCGGACAGACCACAAAACCGCGCCACCGGCATTATTTCCTGTAGTTTTCGTACATTTTATATGTACTCCACGCGCTACAATCGCAGCTTGCTTCTTGTGGCCCTCACCGGCCACGGCCTTGGCCACATTAACGGCTTTTTGAACTAAACAAGTGGCTGTCGCGTGGTTCAACTACTTTTGTAACTGCGTGTAGCTAGCGTTGTGGCTGTGGCCGGGGCCCGTATGCAGCGACACTTAGGCTAATTAAACTGCAGCCTAGAGCTGGAATATCGAGGGGGGCACGCTGATTTCATATTTTCTCTCTAACTTCGCTCCCAGTCATAACATATGTCTGGAGAGAGATCTCTATTAAATTCCTTCCCCCACAAATGTACGCACGCTATAGCCTGGTCGTAAGCCGCCGAGGCGCCCCTGACGTCCCCGCCAGCCAGCAACAGCCTCGCCAGCAGCGCACTGGCACGCTCACCGCCACCAGCCTGGACTGCTGACCGAGCCCATTCCACCCCTCGCTCCAAGAGACCAAGGTTCCACGCGCATTCCGCTTTGGACATAATTGAGAGTATGTATAAGGTCCCTTTCAACCAGTCGAGAGTAAAATGAAGTCTCGGAGTTAGTCACTTAGGTAGTAGCGAGAAATATAATTTTTCATTTAAACAAAACTGCGTAAAATTGACTTATCCCGAGACAGTCTTAGCCACTTTGAGCACAAATATTAGGTAGGTATTAAGTGAGAAGAAGGGGTATAATAGTGACAGGTTGATATATAATATACTTATTTCCTTAGTCGCCTCTTACTTCATCCACGGTAGAAATGGAGAGGTCAACCGACACCGCACTAAGCTAAACAGGAGAACTTACCTAAGGCACAGTAAATATCGCTGTCTGGATGCTTCGTCAGTTTATCTGCCTCCAAGTATGCTTCAAGAGACAGCTGGTAACGGCCTTGGCAAGACCTGGGACAAGACAACTCAACGATTTACTTAATAGAAATATTTGGCGCTCTAGCGCGAGCTATCGTCGGGTAGTAGAACTTCTTTTACAAACATCATCTACTTCCATGGTCAAAATTGTATCCTAAATGCCGCTAGCGAAGTTTCGACAGTTGTATAAATATAGGTACAACTTCGGGCTTTCTCTCTTAGGTCTTCTGTCCCCAGACCATGAGACCAGGCATAACATCTCTCTCCGTGTCCAGGCAAATATTGTGCCTGAAAACCGAAGTCCACAGAGAGAAAGTTGGAAGTTACATTTATGCAAATAATCTTCAATACTTCGTTAGCGCCATGTAGAACAGTTTTTAACAGCTGATGACGTAGATGACGTTTGTCGAAGTAGTTGTACTACTCGACAATAGGTAGAGCTAGGGTCGCTACAAATTCATACAAAATCATCACGCTTCTGTATTCCTAATAGTGATGTGCCGGATCGTTAAAAATGTATATCCGCGGATACGGATCTGAATACGGATATTTAGAGTCAAGATCCGCGGATACGGATTTTTATTTTCTTATTAATTTGGCGTCAGCACCCGCGGCTTTGAAACAATAGTTGACGTTACGCTCGCCGCAACGTCAGGCAGGACATGTTTTGACTTGTATTGCGCGGATAGTTACTTTTGTTTTGGTTATAAAGATCTATCTATCTAGATGTCCGCAATGTAAAGGTGCCAAATATTTGAATTAAATACATAAACATACTCTGAATTGATTTTTATAGTTTTTTAATTCTACCTCAGTGATTCCCAAAGTGGTCCAGGTGGACCCCTAGGGGTCCACGGGAGAGTTGCTGGGGGTCTACGTAGGCGTGAACAAAAAATGGGGGTCCATAAGATGTTAATGGGGGTCCACGAAAATTTATCTCATTTTGATAGTAAAGGTAAAGACATAGAGGATAGAACCTATAGAGAAACAATGTTCGCAACCCCGGTCCGCAAATGTTTGTTTATTTCAATATACTAACGTGTAGTGTCACTGTCACAGAAACTGTATGGAGCCAACAACAGATCTGCGTGCAACTCCTCATATTTCTAGATGTAAATGAATATACTTGCGTAATGACGTACTGTTCCATTCGTTGGTGTGGTAAAAACGGCAAAAATTCAAATTTGAAAACAGACGGTATTACATTTAACCGGTAATTAACAGTAAACATGCATTTTTCAATTTATATTCATTTTAGTGCAGCTCAAGTTAACTGGTCATTCAAAATGACACATAATTATGCATCTCACTTTCACCTAGGTGTCATCCCATTACTTCATCTCATTCTGTCAATACACAGTGTAACTAGAGTTGCGCTGTTAATAATCAAATGATGTATCGATATTTATAAGTATTTCGTATTTTACGGTGCCGAATTAAATAAATGTTAACATAACATAAAATCACGCCTTTGTTCTCAAATGGGGTAGGCAAAACACACGAAACGTGAAATAGACATATCCATGATTATGACTATTTCATGCTTCGCAGCCACTTTTAGCATCATTTTGGGCCAATCAATCAATCAAATCAATTTTCGAGGTTCGTGTTGAGGGGCCGAAGTCTTCCACTGCTAACAATTACAGTCCAGTGTCCCCGCGGGTTTTATTTAGAAAAAAACTGCTTTTTTGTATTTTTCAATAACAATCATTTTTGTAAAGTTTTGATTGTATTCACTTAAATTAAATTAGCTGTAATCCGCTGTGATTGAAAGTAGGTTTATTTTAGATTCATTTAACGAAACAGTTCACTGTTTACAGTAGGTAACCTTGATAAAAAATTTCGTATTTTTTAATTTTTTGACAGTTTTATTTTATTATCTCGGTCCAGATTAGCATTTTTTTTTCAATAAACCAAAAGATGACTGCATTGGTAAGGAATTAAATTTGTTGGTGAATTTTATAATCTTTTATTTTAAAAGTGGTTTACATTTCATTTATAATTGTACAAGAGCGATATTAATATTGAACGATGAGTGCGAAGACAGAGAGGTGAGCTTGTTTTAAAAATTGCGTTCCAGGACAATTAGTAAAAAATTACTATTATCGATATCGATATTATCGATACATTTGTAAACTTGCCCAACTCTAGTGTGGCGCGCGATCTTGGGCCGGCCAATAAGAGCACAGCGAGGTCTTCAATTGTTTTGCGGAATAATTTCCGAACAACCAAGATGACATTAGTACTCTATAGGTTATATCCTCAATGGGTAAAGAGCAATAATGTAAGCATAGTTTTTATAAGGGCCTACCTACATTGTTTTGATTACCTAACTAAGCAGATCATATTTGAACAAGGCAAGCAACTTTTATACCTAGGTGAAACTTAAGTAGGTAACCAGTTGTATGCGTGAGTAGAGTAATGTGTGCTTGTAATGTATGGTTTGCAAAGTCATTCTTTGTTTGTTTATCTTTCAAGTTTGATTATTCCTGTCCACTTATGATTGACACGACTGTCACGATAGCTTTCCGCCCGCGGTTTCGCCCGTGTGGAATTTGGACTCACAGCGCCATCTCCAATCCATCCATCAAGCAAAGCAACCTATATTTTTGTTTTCCCTCGGGAATATCAATTTTTCCGGGATAAAAAGTATCCTACTATTTAATCCGGACTTCTAACTTTACGTCTTCAAAATTTCATTTAATTATCAAAACTAATCCTTTTCGGAAAGAGCGAGCGATGCCAGTTTGTCACGTCAATGAAGCCGCAGAAAAAAAACGCAAATGGAGCGCGTGAACTCATTGATTTGATGAAATGTTAGTTATCGTTTTTATGGTCAATTTTGGGATTTAGACTTTTATTTATTTCTACACAATTATGATCAGTATTCGATACACCAATTTTTATTTGTAGATACTAATAATATATTACTAATTAATTATTAACAAATTGATTTTTTAATTCATGTGCTCTGCCTACCCCTCTTGGGAATACAGGAGTCAGAATATTGCATTATTATTTTTTTCTTGTAATGCTACTCTTTTAATAAATAAAATGTTATAAAACGTATCGTTTTTTGTATTTATTTTACATAGCTATGCAATCACGCATATATTTCCAAACGGGGTAGGCAGAGCATACGAAACGTGACATAGATAAAACCATCATCTTGACTATTTCACGCTTCGCAGCCACTTCTAGCATAATTTTAGATGTGTTAACAGGTAGAACAGGCATAAAAATGACAAGTTGCTAGCCTGTCACCTAACCTAAAACATATCTAAACCTATTTTCCTTAGTCGCCTCTTACGACGTTACGACATCCACGGAAGAAATGGAGTGGTGTTATTCTATCCCGACACCTTATAGGGATAGAACTCAGAAGCGACACATTTTTTTATTTTTTGGCGACTTTAAGAATATGAAAAGAAAATATAGCAGCAGGGGGTCCACCGAATCCAGTAAAATTTTGAAAGTGGTCCACGAGAAAAATAAGTTTGGGAACCACTGTCTACCTCATCACTTGCAAAAGATCCGTAAAAGTTCCGCTCGAAAAGTAACGGATACAGATACGGATACGGATTTTTCTTTTCCTTCGGATATCCGCGGATACGGATACGGATACGGATATCCGGAACACTACTAATTCCTAAATAGGACAGGCTGGGCACACGAAATGTTACATAGACAGAAAAACGCCTTGTCTAAAATGTACTGGTGCGAATTAGTTAGGTAATTAGAACTCACAAGCTTCTGGCGACCTGCTTAAGTGGTTCAGGGTCCTGGGGCTGCAGCCTGATGCAGCTGTGGAACCGCTCCAACGCATCCTGGTGGCGACCGGCGTCGGAGTACACTAGACCCTGTAACACATACATACAATCATAAATATCACGCCCTATTCTCTGCGGGGTAGATAGAGACTACAGAGAGCCATTCGCTTCTGTTTTGGGATACTTATCTGGGCTACATTCACGTTCAATCCTCTCGTCATACATACTGAACCCTATAATGTGATCAGTTTTTTTTTTTATTCCTTGATTATGAGAACATGCAACAGCTTAATATTATCCAGAATTCAAAATTTATTTTTGCATAAGTACCTATAGGCTCCTAAGAGAACTTTTCGGAATCTTTTTCCAGTGTAACAGCGCTGCGAAAAGACGATCATAGTCATGAAGTTGGATTGAATTCAAAATTGTATTTATGCATACCTATTGTAATAAGGTTCTCCTACTCGACGATAGGTGGTGCTAGGGGTCGCTACAATTATGATGTGATAATGCCATTCAAAACACAACACTACTAAATCAAGACTAAATCTGACTGATAGAGCACAATAAACGGGATATTTTCCGATTTACTGTTGACTTTTCTTACTACGTCTGTGCCTTAATGTACCTTAATGAAATGCGCGTATCTGTGTGTGTTGTCAGCTTTTTTCTGAAGATCGTCTGCTAGCTCCAAGCACAGGGCATGCTCGCCTCTGACGTATCTGGCATGGAGCAACCAATTTCTGGACCCAAAGCGGAATTCTGAAAAAAAAAACTTTTATTCAGAAATTACTTTGATGGAGAGTTCTAATTTAAAATGTGACTAGTTTTTGGCCACGCACACGTAGCTAAATACATAAGGCAGAAACCTAAACAATTTTACTACCATTATCTGAATCTTTAGCAATAAAGATGGACTGCCTTCTCATACTGAGTTATGTTTGGTGTTAATAGGTACTTTCATTTCTATAGCAACAAGACTGCGTATATGAAGCTATATCCTGATCTAGACTAATTAATTATTACGGCCAAAATAAGCTTGTTTGTTGCCACCCTACATCCCTGTGTATTTTAATATTAAATTATGGCCAAATCTTAAGACTACGGGAGATCCTGCAATAAATAAAAATGTTGAGGAGTCATTTGTTTTTGTTACTCAAAATTATTCAATCTTTACTCTAGTAACTAAACACAAGAAATTCAATGGAATTTATAACTAGTGAATTAATTTATAAAAGTAAATAATAAGAAATTTGCAAATGAAAATAATGATTTCATTTGCATTTCTAAACGAAAACTCTGTAATCGTGATTTCTTGACATTGACAGCAATGACACAACATAAATTGACAAGTAGCCGCGGCGATATGAGTTAGTCAACATACTGATAATAATTAAATTCCTCTACCATTTACAAATAGGAATAAACTCTGGAACGTAAATCTGGAAAATGGAGGACATAGCCCGTTTAGCGTTAGTGGAACAAAGTCTGGGAGACGTCGATAGCTTTAGCAAAGTCTTATACGAACTTCTGAATGCAATTTATGAAATTTTGGAAAACCCTCACGATTATGAGCTACGGACTTTGAAAAATGATGTTTTATTAAACGCCTTACATTCCGAGGCATTGACTGACTATTTGAAATACATTGGATTTCAACCTGTAAGTCGAAAAAAGTTATTTTATTTTTGTAAGAATATAGACTAGCGAAAGTATGTTATGTCGTCCTATGCTGTGATTACATAGTTTTATCGCTTGTTCTCGCAATTAAAATACAGCCCAGATTGAGCTGTTTAATACATCTTTTAACTGGTGGCAAAATTTTGTATAATTTCCATATGGTATTGTATTTAATTTTCCTGTAATCTATTTTGATGGGCTGTGTAGCATTGTATTTATCATTTACCAGTTTGCGGTCGCTATTTCGCTCCCATCACATCACACGGTTGAGTGTGGTATCTGGTTTAAAGAACACTTCATTTCTTCTATAGATGTTATAAGAAGCAACTAAGGAAATAGGTTTAGAAATGCTTTAGGCAACCTGTCAGTATTGTACCTCTTCCATCCATATTCAAACCTAAAATTTGATTACTTACGCTAAAAGTAACTATGCAGCTTGAAATAGCCATGGTTTTGTCTGCCAACCCCACTTGGGAATACAGCCATGATTGTATGTTTGCATGTACTGATTGGGTGAATTTCATCATTGAAAATTTTAGTAAGTTTGGGTGTTGCATTTTTTGAACATTTTAACAGAAATAAATTGATAATATTAAAAAATTTTGTAATAAGATAGTTTACGAATAAATTGGTAATACTAAATAGTATTATTTCTGTTAAAATATTTAAAAAAAAATTGTTCACCAAAACTTACTTAAATTTTTGCTATCATTCTCTAATTCAGGATGGCTCCAACTATAGTTATCCGAAGGAAGAAGCTCTCGGTAAACTACGTGTGGCGCAGGCAGCCATTGAACGCAAGATTTACTTCTGCTTTGGTTCCTTGCACCGGACACAGCGCAGAACTCGCTCCACTCATGTTTTGCAGACAAAGAAAGTCAAATTCGCTCCAGCAAACGTATTGGTAAGCTGTAGAATCAATTTCGATTAACCTTTTGAATGCGGAGGCCAGATCTACACAAAATCCGTTCTTTATTTTTAATTTAACTATATCTTATTATATTGAGGGACATAGGACGAAAGTAGTGAAACTGAAATCCCCTGCATCTATAGTGAGCTAAGAAACTTCATCACTTTTCTATGGAAAAAAAAATGTCTGAACTATCCACTGCTTAAAATCTTGCCAAGTTAGATTGCAAGAACTTTACCACCTTATTGAGTATTGAATTGTATAGCTGTACTTGTTACAGTACAGATATAGGGATGACATGACTATCCAAAGCCTTGTTAGAAATTATATAAAAAAAAAATCAACATGAGGCTTAATTTGAACTGGTCACTCTCTAAACTTAAGTTCTCCATTACAGGAAACAAACAACTCCTTCTTGCTTCACATAGAACAACTCTTCAACAATATGATCCAGTACGAGAGCACAGAGCTGCAAGAGCTGGCCCGGGAACAGATCCCGCTGGTCAAACTGCAGCTCCGAGCTCTGGACAGAGTCCGTGATCAACAGCGGAAAATTAAAAGTGGTATGTTTCTCACAACTTTTTTTCCCTGCTTAATCCCCAATGGCATTTGATACCATTTTAGAAGCCGCCTAGGTGCGTTTTTGACGCAACCTAATCGCATTTTTGACGCCGCTTAGTTGTGTTGATGACGCCGCCTAATTGTGTATTTGATACTGCCGAGTTACGTTTTTGACGCTGATCAGTAGCGTTTTTATGCCAATCCGTGGCGTTTTTGACGCCTGCTATACTCTGCACAGTATTCGATACACGTATTACACAAGACGTGTGTTAAGTCTTGTATAATACGGGGTTTTAATAACACCTTATAAATCTATTCTATGTGTGGTTAAATTAGAATAACACCTCTCCATTTCTTTCAATATTACAAGTTACGATATAGAGACTACAAGGGAAATAGGAATATGTTAACCTGTCACTAACCTCTTCCATTGGCTTTTAAACATAAAATGCTAGTAGTCTCTTCAATTTGTTTAAAATTTTATGCTACAAATGTCTAAAACGTGAAATAGTCATAGTTTCTCCTGTATATCATGCCTATACCCCACTTAGGAACACAGGCAAGATCGTTTGCACATCTATTCCCAGGTGAGATAAAAGGGCGCGACTTGTCCTTCGAGCTAGCGTTGCTCCTAGAGCTGCTGGGTTGGTTCAAGCACCGCTTCTTCTCGTGGGCGGACGCGCCGGCCTGTAGCGCCTGCGCGGGGGCCACTCGATGCGTGCGTACGACCACCCAGCCTGAGGGAGCTCAGACCTGCCGCGTTGAGGTAAGCTGTTAGCTAAGAGGGGTCTTTAAGAATAAGAATAAGAATAAGAATAATTTTATTTGCCAGAAT
>BHDV01001001.1:0-17849 GCA_005406045.1 Adoxophyes honmai
TGTTACCTTTACTGAAATCATCTGCTCCTAGCCGCATCATTAACGTCTCATCGATATTACACACGTGTGGACGAATCGATTTGGAAAATTTAAACATGGAGAAGGAAAAGAACAAAACTGCAAGCTATGATGTTTATTGTAATTCTAAGCTTTGTAATATACTGATGACAGTTGAACTGGCCAAGAGATTAGAAGGCTCTGGCGTTACAGCCAACAGTTTACACCCGGGGGTTGTGGCCACAGACCTATTTCGCTCAACGCCTCGTCTTAAATGGTTTATGTCACCATTTATGCCACTATTCTTCAAAACACCCAAGGAAGGAGCACAGACTACAATTCACTGCGCCGTCGCTCCAGAACTGGTTTCAACGACTGGTCGCTACTTTAGCGATTGCCGTGAAGTGCAACCCAGCAAGCTCAGTCAAAATGCAGAATTAGCTAGCCAGCTGTGGGATGTATCAGAAAGGCTCGTTAAATTGAATGAATAAATCTTAGGAAATAAGATACTTACTTACACAAGTAGTAAAGTAATATTTATAGTTTTATCAATTACTTTTATCTCAATGTATGCCACAGATCTGACTGAATATTTTATGAAATCGAACAACTGAATTATAAATATAGTGCAGCTAAGTATTAAAAAAAATAACTTTCATTAGCCGGCTTTAAATAAAGTATACTTCAGATATCTAATAGTGCTTCTTAAGGCTTGGGTTGAGTAACAAAATAACATGAGAGTTGCAATTTGTCGAAATTATGCTTGCTAGTTGTGTATATATTTATTATGTATACACATTAAGTTTACTGTAGTGGTTACATGCATACAAAATAATATTTTTATTATTTACACACTTCTGGCGACGACTTCGCTTGCGTATCATTGGTATTTATAGTTGTTAATGAGTTATGTTGAGTTTTATTATTGTAAAGTTTTAGTGTGGTGCCGGGTTAGAATAGCACCTCCCCCTTTCTTCCCGTGGGTGTCGTAAGAGTCGACTCTGGGAAAGGGTTAGTGTATTGTGGGCGATGGGCTAGCAACCTGTCACTATAATTATCACTGATAATTATTATCACGTTCAACCATCTGGTTACCCTGAAATTGCTAAACGTGGCACTGGATTTTTGAATTCATGTGCTCTGCCTACCCCTCTTGGGAATACAGGCGTGAGAATATGTAGGTATTAGGTATGTATGTAAGTTTTAGTGAAATCCGCAGAAACTTTTTCATATTATTAGAGGATTAATACGCTTTTATGGGATAGTTTTATCATTGCGCTTTAAGTTTGTATCGTAGCTCTTAATTTACGTCACCTGTATTTAGTTGGTTGGGTAATAAAATTTTATAATAATTATTTTGTCAATTTAAAATAAACAAATATAAAAAATAATCAACATAAAACACAAGAGAGAGAGAGAGAGAGAGAGAGAGAGAGAGAAAGAAACGTATGGTGATGGTATTTCGATCGTTTTAATGTAAAAGTGGTAGCTGTATAACTGCGGACACCCGAGCGTTGGAGACCTGGACTGGTGACCTGACTCTCAGGCTCCGCCTACTTCGGTCACCAGTCTCCCCCACATGAGTCAGTCAGCGTACTTTTACTATAAATCTCATAGTAATAAGTTAATATTGTACCCACTTGAGCCGTTGGAGGAAAATTTAATAACATTTATTTCTTTCTGTGCCAATTTCATAAGTAGTTTTATTTTCCAAGAATGTTTGTCTACGATACGATAATTTCATTTTGATTGAATAAGAAACCACGCAAACTATGTCGTAAGTATAACTATAACATAGTTATCTGAATTGATGATTTTTTCTATGTATTTTTATTTCCGCAAATGGTATGCCCACTTTAAATTATGAATAAATTTTCTCTCCACGTCCGAAATAAACAACCTACGCCAAAGTAATATAAGTACCACCGCGAACAGGGATTATTGAGCCACTTACCACTGTTCGCAATTTAGACGTGTAATCAATGACCGATGTGACAGAGTAGATGTCAGCTATTGGATTAGCATTACACGATCAAGTTACAAACATAGGTAAGTGGCTAAACAATCCCTGTTCGTGACTGTACCTACTTACGCTATTGTTTTAGTTATTTTTCAAAGACGGTGCATTGCCGATGAAACTTTGATAATAATAATATTCTGACTGTGGCGAGGTGTATCTTTCCAACAAAGGAAGTAGCAAATTAAAAAAAAAAATAATCCCGAAATGATCCGCCTGCATTTCGATAAGGAAGCCCATCTTCAGTCATTTTGTACGGCACCACCCCACCATTATTCCAGCGTTGTTGATGAGGATGTCTAGTCGTTGTTCTGTCTCGAGGATGTTGGCTGCGAACGCCCTGACCGAGGCCAGGGACGCGAGGTCCAGGCGCCGGTAGTGCACTTCGCGGTTGTCCGTCCGCTAGACGACTGCGTCCCGCGACCCGCGACGCGCTGCCGTCTCCCTCGTCACACTAGGATCACTCCGCCAAGTCCATTACCGTCTCATATACAATGTCTGCATTCCTACGTCAGAAAATAGTAGGTAGGCTATCCCGTGTGTATTTTGACTAGCGCGTGTTGCCGTGCTAAGATTTTTTTAACGCAGCTTATAGTGTGTCCCACTGCCGGGCACTCCCCTTTTTCTTTCCATTCGTCTCTGTTTTTTGACAGATCTCGCCAGTCAGATTTGAAACGCTCCAAATCATCCTGCCATCTTCCCTTTGGTCTACCTGTGCTCCGGTGCTAAGATAATGCAAAATAAAATAACAACAAAATATCAAACAGTATTAATTTGCCATGCTTGTTTACTGTTAGACTTAGACGTGATATCATGTGATGTAAGTACTACCTGATGCAATAACTTTGTTTTGTTTTTATGGCCAAGTTATGGAGATTACTCATCCGCCTAAAATTGCTGAATCATTTTACCATTGACGTTATCATCTGTTGTCCTTGGTAAATTATCACCTTCTAGGCTACTAAATTATGACGGAATAATGCATTAATATTTTTAATATAAATTGTGTTAGTGTAGATTATGAAGTGTCACGTGACTATGGCCCATGAAAAATAAAAATATCCAATTTACTGACCTACTTATTTACACAGGTATCTATGCAATAAAAATAATAGACGAAAAAGCGAAGTTGCCTGCAATTTCTTAATAGCACGAAAACGAGTCTATATTATACTTAAGTTGCTAAAGTAAATTTTAAGTCGAGTTGCATAAAATCACACGTGAGACGTGAAGAATTGATTTATTTCGGTATATTACGGTAAAGTAGATAGATACATTTTTCTTGTACTTACTTTATACTACATTGACTTTTATACCTACATTCTCTCTATTTCCCCTGCGGATATATTCAAATGTAGGTACCTACCTATAAGGTCGGAATATATAACTTTTGTATTTCATCATTTTGTCTCCTGAAAAATTAAGAAATCACATTGTCAACCTAACACTAGTCGACCCTTGTCGAGAAATTTTAAGGCTTTTCTAAATTTCACAACAAATAGATGTTAGCTAACTATCTACGTAATAGATAGGTACCTATGCACAAAAACATGCAACCCTACTTTTTATTATTTATCTAATCCTAATTTTGTATTGTATTGTATGACACTTTATTGTACACAAAAACACTTAAGTAGGTACATAAAACAATTAACACGAGAACAGCCTTATGCACAAAGGCGAACTTATCCCCGAGGGGATCTCTTCCAGTTAACCTTCGGGTGATTGACAAAAAATTTCATGAGATTTAGTATTATTTAGATTTAATATTCATTTTCCACGCAGTCTGTGATAAATACCTACTTTTTTAACTATCTACATCCAAATCGTGATAAGTAGGTACCTATCTCTACTATGTGTTCAGATGCAATAAGCAACTTGTTTCCTAGTGGTAGCTAGTATATTTCAATATAAAAATATAATGTTTACATTATAAAATCAAAAGTGATCATAAAAATAGATGATGATCGATTCGATTGATCGAATAAAATAATAGTGTTCCAATTTTGGAACACACGGTGGTCCGCGCGGCTGGCGGTGTTAGCTTGTAACGCCCGCCGTTGCGCAATTGCTTGTGGGATTCCGTCATTCTAACAGTCTTATTTGTACGTCGTATAAATGTTTTTAATTTTAATATTTTCAAAAATAGTATACGTATGTATGTGCGTGGATAAATTATGTACACAACTCTACATATTTACATTGTTAGGCATTAAATACTAATTGTACCTGACGTCTAATCTTTATCATTTTAGAAATAAAATTAATAAGAATCTTAAATATATTATGTAGATTGATCTATACATTACTGTCACAAAACTCAAAGAGTCACGTTTTACCTGTTTGTTAACATTACAAAACTAGCTGAGCACCGACAAATATTTCATAGTTTTCACAAAAAAATAATAATTTTATGCACTAATACCTACTTAATTATAATAGTAATTCGGAAAAAACTGCTAAGCGATTTTTTTACATGCGTACACAGTGAGAACGGGTCGAATTCCAAATAAATTATTAAAAAAACCACTGTGAAAGCAAGCCGTCTTTGCGTAAGTAGGCAAAGGCGTCGAATAATCCCAATGAGCGCGTATCACAATCAGCCTTAGTATTTTATAGATACAAAAGTAGACTATTACAACACCGTCCACTTTTTACAAGTAACATATCCTGTGAGTAACGGGATTACATTCTACTAATCAATATTTCGTCACAAGTTTCCGAAGATGGATTACACATTACGATCCACGCAATGACTCGACAGTTTTGAACAGTATCGGATGAGTAATATACAAAGCTTTATAAACAGATCGAAAGGGCCGAATTATTTAGTATCTCTCATCAGAGCACGCACGATGTTCACTATTTTCGTGATAATTCCTATCGCAGTAGCAGGCGTCTGGGCGTACAATAAAATAACAACTGCAACATGCAAAAGTAGTAGACATTTAGTGGGAAAGGTGGTGATAGTTACGGGTGGAAATGCGGGCATTGGATATGAGACGGCAAAGGACTTGGCAGAGCGAGGAGCACGGGTGATCCTAGCGTGCCGGGACGAGGGCCGCGGCAGTGCGGCGCGGGACGCGATCGTCCGGCAGACGGACAACCGCGACGTGCACTACCGGCGCCTGGACCTCGCGTCCCTGGCCTCGGTCAGAGAGTTCGCAGATAACATTCTCAAGACAGAACAACGGCTCGACATTCTCATCAACAACGCTGGAGTTTGTGGATCTCCTTATAAAATAACTGAAGATAGGCTCTTATTTGAAATGCAGACAAACCACTTCGGGCCGTTCTTACTTACAAATTTGCTGCTACCTTTACTGAAGTCATCATCTCCAAGCCGAATCATAAACGTATCATCTTTGGCACATGAGCGTGGAAAGATTGATTTTAACAATTTAAACATGGAAAAAGAAATGAAAAAAGGACCAAGTTTGGGTACTTATAGTAATTCTAAGCTATGTAATGTTTTGATGGCGGTTGAACTAGCACAGCGGTTGGAAGGTACAGGTGTTACTGTAAACAGTTTACACCCCGGGGCCGTGGCAACTGATATTCTCCACACGATGCCACTTTTAAAAATGTTTTTGGCACCGCTTATGGCTCTATTCTTCAAGACACCGTGGGAAGGAGCGCAGACGACTATTTACTGTGCTATTGCCCCAGAACTCGCTACCACAAGCGGCCGATACTTCAGTGACTGTCGGGAAGTCAAGGCTAGTAAACTTAGTCAAGACAAGGACCTGGCTCGCAAGCTTTGGATTGAATCAGAACGACTTGTAAAATTACAATAATGATTTGTTTTAATATGACAATGATTAAATAGGTAGTACATAGGTTTATAGATATAGGAACTCCATTTGTAAGTGATAAAATTAGATGAATTATTTATTACTGTTAATATTTGTTACTGTCATAAATACATAAAAAAGAATAAGCTACTTATAACAATCATTTTACTAACTATGTTACATTAAACGTGTCATAGTAATGGTATAAAACATGAACAAATTGTTAATATGGTTAAATATTACATACTTACTTGGCATCCGTCACGAAATCCATTTTGTTGAATTTCTTCAAAGTTAAGTTTATGTCGTCATAATTAACATAAACTTTTGAATCCGTATATTTATTGTGATAAGTGATAAATATAATGTATAAAATAATGATGAATATGATGTTTAGTACTATCTACAGGACAGGTGTGTTTTGATATCAAAGTCGCTAATAGTGAAACACGATAAGATTATATTAGTGTTCAGTTAGCCCCCGTTCCCACCGCGTCGGGCGCCCGCACAATTTTTAATCGGGTGTCGTAGCCGCAGTACATTTTATATGGAGCTGTTCACACACGCTCGACAATCGGAGCGTCGGCCGTCTAGTCTAGTGTCAGTTTGCATTTCAGTATTACTAGTAGGTACCTCTCCCTAATATTTATTCAGTTCAGTAGAATAGTATTAGTGGATATTTTATAAAGGCAGGACCAGGTTTTATTAAAATCTATTTTTGTTCACACTTAAATCTCCTTTCTATGTACATATCTGTCAAAGATTCGGTGTTAGAGATCAAGGTTAAATAAATCGTCTTTGTTTCACCACCATGTTGTGAAATTTCTCTATTTTTTGTATAATAAAGTGTTTTCTCACAGACAATATTTTATCAGTATAATTTGGATTTATTTTCTATTGAGCGAACTATTGAGTAGTCTTGTTTCTAAAGTATACGCTTTAAAATAATGTTTACTTGTAGTTCGCTACACATGCATTAAATACGGAGTGTAAGGTAAACGTCCCTGTGCTCGACACTGACCCAATACTTGGCACTTACAACCTTATGTCATAGCAAGACAGATGACAGATGGGTGTCATCTACTGGGCGTTGAGGCGTCGAGCATTGGTACTTTAACCTTATTATAATAATGATACATAATGTTGCAATAAATGCGATAAAATCTAAGAGCTATTGCGAGTTTAATCATATTGATCGAAAAAGAGGGCAAGATCGAGTTGGTCTCGGGCACGAAGAATTCCGTACCAGCATTACTAGAAGTTCATAGAAAAGCGATGCACGTCCATGGAACTTGTAGGAAAACAAGTTTCTTGCAGCACGTCCCGCCTTTATTTTTAAAATTAGGTTCAGGGCTTGTGATTGTTGATCCTGAAGCTGTTCACACATAGGTATAGGTATTATTCACATCGTATTACCCTTTATCAAAACGATGATGACACAAATTATGTTGATGTTCCACAAGATACCGTGGGTACTTATTATTTATAATCACCTTGCATGTCTTGTATGAATGACTGGCACAAAACAACTTTGAAATCCAAATTACAAGCCACCATATCGTCATCACCTAAAAATAAATGTATCTATCGATCGCTTCTATAAAAGCAGAGTTGAATCGTTGACATTTTTAGTATCCTATTGAAAACAACAGACGAAGAACGTGTCCACCATGTCTTGTAATACTGATGCGGCTGTTAAAACCAGCAGACATTTAGTAGGAAAAGTTGTTGTAATTACCGGTGGAAATGCGGGCATTGGATATGAGACGGCGAAAGATTTGGCAGAGCGAGGTGCCCGGGTGATCCTAGCGTGCCGGGACGAAGGCCGCGGCAGCGCGGCGCGGGACGCGATCGTTCAACAGACTGACAACAGCGACGTGCACTATCGGCGCCTGGACCTCGCGTCCCTGGCCTCGGTCAGGGCGTTCGCAGCCAACATCCTCGAGACAGAACAACGACTCGACATCCTCATCAACAACGCTGGAGCATTTGGATCACCATATAAAATAACTGAAGACGGACTCTTATTCGAAATGCAAACCAACCACTTCGGACCATTTCTACTAACTAATTTGTTGTTACCTTTACTGAAGTCATCTGCTCCCAGTCGCATCATTAATGTCTCATCGACATTACACACGCGTGGACGAATTGATTTGGATAATTTAAATATGGAGAAGGCAAAGAACAAAACTGCAAACTATGATGTTTATTACAATTCTAAGCTTTGTAATATACTGATGACAGTTGAACTGGCCAAGAGATTAGAAGGCACTGGCGTTACAGCCAATAGTTTGCACCCAGGTGTTGTGGCCACAGACCTTTTTCGCTCAACGCCTCGACTTAAATGGTTTATGTCACCATTTATGCCACTATTCTTCAAAACACCTAAGGAAGGAGCGCAGACTACAATTCACTGCGCCGTGGCTCCAGAACTGGTTTCAACGACTGGTCGCTACTTTAGCGATTGCCGTGACGTGAAACCCAGCAAGCTGAGCCAAAGTGCAGAATTAGCAAGCCAACTGTGGGATGTATCGGAAAGGCTCGTTAAATTGAATGAATAAATTTTAGGAGAAATTATTAACTTACAGACTTATTTGCACACGTGGTAAAGTATTAGGTATTTATGTTGTTGTCAATGACTTTTATTTCATTATATGCCACAAATCTAACATAAAGATGTATGAAATCGAATAAGTGGAACATAATTATAGTAAAGCTAAGTAGGCAATAAAAAGTAGTTTTAATATTGCTTTTTAAGGAATTTGATTGAGTAAAAAACACCATGCATGAGAATAGAAACTTACACTATAATTTGCACCCACGATTGTCAAACTATGCTGGCTAGTTGTCTATGTTAAGTTTGTTACTGTCATTAGTCATTACGTTGCGCTAAATTGTTTTTTTTTATTATTAAAAGCTATTTACAGTAGGTACACATATTTTTTACTATTTACAAACTTCTGGCCACGACTACTGAGTTATGCTAAGTTTTATTATTGTAAAGTTTTAGCGAAATCCGCACAAATTTTTGCGTTCATGATACTAAATGATATCTACGATTATGATAGTTTCATCTGCATTTACATTAATTTTACCAAATTACGTGTTTTTAGTTTGACACATTGTGCAGCGTAGCTTGTAAACTAAGTAATGTACATTCGTAAAGTTGTATAACAATTATTTTGTGAATGTTCAATGTTAAAACAATTCGAAGTAAAATGAATGTAAAAAAAAACAGTTTTGTTCAAATTTATTGAACACTAGCTTTCCCACCGCGGCTTCGCCCGCGTTGAATTCGGTTATATTGCGGTATAAAGCGAACATTCCCTCTGGAACATCAATTTTTCTGGGATAAAAAGTACCCTATTATTTAATCCGGACCTCTAACTTTACGTCTGCAATTTCAAAGCAATCGGTACAGTAGTTACGGCGTGAAAGCGGAACAAACAAACTCACTTTCCGATTTATAATATTAGTAAGGATAAGTAATCGCAGTTTTTAGCCCGCATTACCATTTTAGTTTGAAATCAGTAACTAATGAAACCGCTGATTATAGTCCAAGGTCCGTTCGTGGTAATTATAGACTGAACTATTAAGTCTTAGGTAAAAGAGACGTTCGGTAACAATCTACCTTCGACCCCGCCTACCAACCTACGTCAACACGGCAAAAAAAACTTGTTTTCTGATGTTTATTTCATTGTTACGTATTTTTCGACATGGACCTCAAAATAACCTGATGTAATGTATACTAATGTCGCGCCGGTGCTGAGTCATCAGTGTACCTACTGCGGTACAGTCTAGGACTAGGGGTCGCAAACCGGGATCCCGAATTTCAAAAATACCGGGATACCGGGCCAAATTTAGGTCTGATTAATACCGGTATTCATTTCACAAAAACCGGGATTTTCGATATTTTCGGTTTTAGTAAAATAAATAAAAACATAGCCCAATTACTGCTGATACTGCTCTGAAATTCATGTTCACAATATTAGACGACATGAACATGAGTTAGTTGGTCGTAAACTTGTAACTTTTCTAAAACTTAGGGTTAAGAAACGAAGGTTGCTAGCCTATTTCGATTCAGCAAATGAATACAAAGTTGCAGTTTCCGGATAACGTGAAGTCACATAGGCAGCTCAATAGACGTATGTTTTAGGCGAGATCGAGAGATTCTATGGTCAGTTATACACTTCAGTTGCAAAGCCCGTTGACAGCTTAGTTGGAGACCAAAGAGCCAAACTGTCTCGACATTATACCGAAGACATCCCGGACATCAGTCAGTACGAGATTAGGATGGCTCTGAAGCAGCTTAAGAACAACAAGGCGCCGGGTGAAGACGGAATCACCTCAGAGCTTCTGAGAGCGGGTGGTACACCGGTATTTAAGGTCCTCCAGAAGCTCTTTAATTCAGTCATGTTCGAGAGCATAACGCCAGAAGCATGGAATAGGGGAGAGGTGGTACTGTTTTTCAAAAAAAGTAACAATAGCCTATTGAAGAATTACAGGCCCATCACGCTAATGAGCCATGTTTATAAGCTGTTTTTGAGAGTCATCACGAACCGTCTCGAACACAGACTTAATGACTTCTAGCCTCCCGAACAAGCTGGTTTCCGAAAAGGCTAATAGTACCATAGACCACATTCATACGCTGCGGCAAGTTATACAAAAGAGTGAAGAGTACAGCTTGCCATTATGCTTAGCGTTTGTGGACTACGTGAAAGCCTTTGATTCGGTGGAAACTTGGGCGGTGCTTGAGTCACTTCAGCGATGCCATATTGACTATCGGTACATTAAAGTGTTGAAGTGTTTGTATAATAACGCCACCATGTCGGTCCAAGTTCAGGAGCTGAGCACGAAGGCCATTCCATTGAGAAGAGGCGTAAGACAGGGAGACGTTATCTCGCCAAACTGTTTACTGCCGTACATCACTCATCTTCGATTTGCCGACGACATCGTAGTCATGGAAAAGCAGAGTTTCACAACGGGTGGGCTAGAAAATGAACATAGACATGAGGAAACTAATGTCAAATGTCAAGGTCGTGCCCACCCCAGTTTCTGTCAAAAAACTCGGTACTCGAAGTTGTTGACTCATACATCTACCTAGGACAAATAGATCAATCAGGTAGGTCCAACTTCGAGAAAGACGTCAACCACCGAATCCATCTCGGTTGGGCAGTGTTTGGGAAACTACGCAAGTCTTTTCATCCGATATTCCTCAGTGCATCAAGACGAAAGTCTTTAACTAGTGTGTGTTACCGCCAGTGATGACTTACGGCACCGAAACGTGGTCTTTCGCTATCGGCCTCATCTCAAAGCTCAAAGTCGCTCAACGAGCTATGGAGAGGGCTATGCTCGGGGTGTCTCTACGCGATTGAATCAGAAATGAGGAAATCCATAGACGAACTAAAGTCACCGATTTAGCCCATGAGATTAGCAAGTTGAAATGGCAATGGGCAGACCACATTGCACGAAGAGCGGATGGCCGATGGGGTCGAAAAGTACTTTAGTGTGAGTTGAGAGACCACGGACCAGCAAGCGTAGCGTAGGACGTCCACCAACAAGATGGACAGACTTGATAAAGGTCGCCGGAAAACGCTGGATGCAGGTCGCTTGCAACAGGTATTCATGGAAGTCTAAAGGGGAGGCCTATGTTCACCTCTTATGGCTGAAATGATGATGATAATGATGGAATTTGCTAACTTTAGCTTAATCCCGGAAATATCGAAAATACCGGATTACCGGTATTGCTCTGAAGTCAATACCGAAAATACCGGTTTTTCTTAAATGATTCGGTATTGCGACCCCTATCTAGGACAGGAATGACGAACCTTTTTTTAATACATACATACATACATACAGATGTAGTGAGAAACTATTTTCCTTCGTAAATGTTCGGAAAAGTTCGTATTTCTCGTTTTCTCTCAAATAGCTTCGGTACCCATTTTAAAGGGAATTCATTCCGTAAAATATATGGTAAATATATAGTTTTAAATAATAATTATAATTGTTTTAAGTAATAAAACGATAAATACGAACTTTTCCGAATATTTACGAAGGAAAATAGTTTCTCACTACATCTGTACAATCAAGCCTGTATTCCCAAACGGGGTAGGCAGAGCACACAAAACGATGACTATTTCAATTTTTGTGGTCATTTCTAGCATGATATTTTTTAGGTTTTGAGGCGGTAGGTACAGACAGTCAGCTGCAGAGAAAAGTAACCCCCCCGCCCATACAATGTTTCATTGCTAGGGGGTTACCTTTCTCTGCAGATGTCCGTACAATAGTGACAGGTTGCTTACCTGTCGCCTAAGGTGTACACCTTAACTTATGTCCGTACTCGCCTCTTACGACATCCACGGAAGAAATGGAGAGGTGTAATTCTAAACTTGACACCACACAGGACAGGTACGCTTCTCTCTACAAACATGTACGCCTGTGTGGTAAGCAGGGCAATTGAAACGTTAGAGGCAAAAACCATGTGACTGTTTCAGGTTTCGTAACTATTTAGCACAATTTATATAAAAAAAATACAGAATAAAAAAGGTTGTTAGAAAATATTAATCGTGTCTTTCGATTTCCATTCATTAAAAAAAATAGGAACACATATCATCAAACTGCGTTTAGGAAGGAATTGAGCTCATAATTATGTCATTTTTGAACTAATGCATGATATTACATTGTCAGTGGTAGAGTGTGCAGATAAATTAAATTGTTATTTTGGTACAATAAAGTTCTAAACCATGGAAAAAATATCAAATCATACAGCGTTTTTTTATTGATTTCCGATAGCATGTAGCATGCAGATAATTCTTTAAGATAGATCAAATAGAGTTACTTTCTTAAATATGATTTTATAATTTGATTTATGTATTTTTGAACAGCTACGGCAATTTCATAAAGCGAAATAATGTGATTAGTGACAGGAAAACGTCAGTTGCGTCAGGCTAGTAAGATAATAAGGATAATTACAAGAAAAACTTTTATTGGATACCTATACAAAATTGTGTTGCATCAATTTCCTATTAACTGTATAGGTACCGCCGCGCACTGACGTAAGACCAACCTCTCTCGTAGATAATACTAGTTAACTAGATGTTCAGTAGCTTCTAACAGTAGCCTATCAGTTTAATAAGCGACAGCGTCCAAGAACCACTATGCTATTAATAGTGTTCTTGCTTTTTCTGCCGCTTGTAGCGTTATGGGTGTACGCGAAGTTAACGTGCGGAATATGTAAATGCAGCAAGCATTTAGTTGGAAAAACGGTTATAGTGACGGGTGGGAATGCAGGAATTGGATTTGAAACCGCCAAGGACCTGGCTGATCGAGGAGCACGAGTGCTTCTCGCCTGCAGGAGTAAGAGCCTAGGAAACGCTGCAAGGGAAAAAATCGTCGAAGCTACCGGCAATCACGATGTCCACTATCGACACTTGGACCTCGCGTCTTTGCAATCAGTCCGAAGTTTTGCTGCTGTTATTATCAATAATGAAGAAAGATTGGACATTCTGATCAACAACGCAGGCATATACGGTTCAGAGCTCATCGAAAAAACTGAAGACGGACTTCTGCTGGGAATGCAAAGTAATCATTTCGGTCCTTTCCTTTTAACAAACTTACTTCTTCCGAAGCTCAAATCTTCAGCACCGAGTAGAATAATCACCGTTTCTTCAATAATGCACAAAGATGGCACGGTTGATTTGAATAATTTAAACGCAGAAAAAGAAACAGAAAACACTTTTAAAAAGGCCAACGTTTACTCTGCTTCTAAGTTGTGCAACATTTTGATGACCATCGAGTTGACTCGTCGCCTGAAAGGAACTGGTGTCACCGCCAATTCTTTGCATCCTGGAGTTGTGGTAACTGATATTCTTTCTTCGATAGCGATTCTGAAGTACGGTATGCCACTGATGAAGGTGTTCTTTAAGGATTCTTGGGAAGGCGCTCAAACGACTATTCACCTGGCTGTGGCACCAGACGTGATCTCTGTGAGCGGTCGGTATTTCGTGGACTGTCGTGAAGCGAAGACCTCAAAGAAAGCTCAAGATACAGAACTGGCCCAAAAGCTGTGGGAAGTGTCGGAGATATTTGTTAAATTGAAATGAGTAAATGAATGGATCTAAGTTAACTTGTGCTATAACTAAAATTCTAAATACTGGTATGAATTAAATTAATTTCATAACCATGGAAAGTGTTTTCTATCAAGCTAAATGTATTAATTATGTTTTGTAAACAGTTGCACACAAGCACAATATACCCTGAAGAAAATCGTGTTGAAAAATCAATTATTGATTTGCATCAAAATATGATACGCGATCGTATTTAGAACTCTCGCGATTAAGTCTACTATCGAACCAATTGATTTCTGACCCACCGTAGGACGTTGACACAATAAACATAGGTACTAGTACAGATGTTACAAGCATTTCAACGTCACTTGACGTTTACTGTAAACAGGTTCTTTGGTGGATCAGGAATCAATTACCTAGATCAATTATACTCGGCCCCTTAATAACACGTACCTACTAAGATTAGAACTCAGTATAATTAGTTATAATAATTTAAAATAATATTATTGCCACTATTTTTATTGCACAATAGCATTTATAATGGTAATTATTAGTTTAAGTGCCAATATTACGTGCAGGATGTATTGTTGAGACAATATTTTTTATAAAAGCCTTAGGTACCTATATATCTCAGACAAGAAATGCACTCACCTAAATATAAGGTCCTTTTGTCGCATCATTCACATGTTATGCTATATTTAACAGAAGACAACTAAATTTATTACTTACTTAAATGTTTCTAACCGACTTCAAAAAAAGGAGGTATTCAATTCGGATGTTTTTTTTTTATCATTTTTCATGTATGTTACCTCAGAACTTCTAAACAGGTGGACCGATTTCGATGGTTCTTTTTGTGTTCGATAGCAAATGGCTTCCCATTGGTCCCATTTTAATTTCACCAAGAAATAACTAGTAGTTTTTGAATTATCCTTAAAATAAAAAAAAACCAACGGGCATTCGGGCATTTTAGTCCGAACTTACATTTGTACATACTTACATACCTACATACAGTCACGCCTGTATTCTTAAATGGGGTAGGCAGAGCACACAAAACGCTACATAGACAAAACTATGTCTATGTCACGCTTCGTGGCCACTTCTAGCACATTTTTTGTAGGTTTTGAGTTAGCAGGTATAATAGTGACAGCCTGTCGCCTAAAATTTACTTTAACCTATGTCCTTAGTCGCCTCTTGCGACATCCACGGAAGTTATGGAGAGTATTTTTATGTGTATTCTATTTGGAAAATTCTTTTTTTGTCTGAAAGGGTATAGTTTCCAGGTAGTCCGATTGTCAGCATACCCTGACCTGATGATGGAATATTAGGGAAATCGCGGGCAACCCTCAAATTTTATAGGTACAGGTAATGTTTTTAGTGCATTTTTCAAAGCTACATCAGTATTTACGCTTGGCAGTAAAAAAATATGACTGAGCTGATGATGGAAGGTCAACTCCTTAATTTTTAGGAGTTAAAGGATAACTTTTTCGATACTGAATGCACTTGCAGACTAAAAATTATAGTTTCAGTAGGTAATTAGCCAGGCCTGCTGCTTCTCAAGTGTTGCATTTCTGCTAATGCTCGTTCATTGTGGGGTTTACTTAACAGTTTAGAGGGTTCTAAATCAGATAGAGCTATTTCTTCTAAAGTCTTGAATCTGCTGAGAGCTACGTATACCTACTTGACCTTTGGTAAATATGCACATAAACAGAAGTTTTCAGAAACTTTCAGGATAAAGCTAATTTGAAGTCGGTTTTTTTTTGTTTAAAATTATTTTAAGTTTTATTTTCATCTATCCATAAAAAAATTAATATGTGGCCTTTAATTTTCAGAACAAAAAACTATCTTCCCAATACCGCAATTAAGAGAATTCTAATACCTACGGCATACCTGTACCAAATCTTGATTATCCTAGGAAAGAATAGTTGGAAATTGTAAATAATTAATTTATAACTTCATTTTGTTCAAATTTATTATTTCTAATTATTTTCCACATATACAACAATTTGACGTTACATACATACATACATACAATTACGCCTGTTCCCAAATGGGGTAGCCGGAGCACACGAAACGTGATCTAGACTATTTCACGCTTCGCAGCCACTTCTAGCATAACCCTAGGTTTGAAACCAGATGGAAGGGGTTGTATAATAGTAACCAGTTTCTAGCCTGTCGCCTAAAGCATACCTAATCCTATTTCCTAAATTAATAAATAAACCTAATATAGTACATACATACAAACGTCTGTATTCCCAAATGGGATAGGCAGAACAAACGAAACGTTACCACAACGTGACAAAATAGTAAGTCACTTTTATCATATTTTTAAATTGTTTGTTAAGAGGTATAATATTATAGCGACAGGCTACTAACGTGTCACCTAAAACTTATGTTAACTTGTTTCCTTACGATATGCACGGAAGAAATTGAAGTGTTATTTTAAGCTTGACACTACACGGCACGACACGACATCGTATAGATAAGATTCGACCAAATACGAATATACCTAATTGTAAGGTACGCGCTACGTGATAGATAGCTCAACTTATAGTTGATTAGTTGCCAGGTAGGTACGTACCTATCGGGCCGTTTAAAAATTATCAAACAACAAATAAAATTGTATCAGCTGTGGTTTTCAAACGATAAATTTCTTAGTCAGTTGCAGCTACTCGCTTAGCAATAATGTTTTTTTGGTCATTCATAGTTTTAAACGTAGTATTAGTCGTTTGTGTGTGGCTTTTCAACAAATTGACTTGTGGAATATGTAGGAGCAGTAGACATTTAGTAGGGAAAGTGGTGTTGATAACTGGAGGTAATAGTGGCCTTGGTTATGAGACAGCAAAAGACTTGGCGGCGAGGGGCGCGAGAGTCATCTTGGGATGCAGAGATGAAGGACGAGGCACAGCAGCGAGAGACAAGATCGTCGCAGCCACAGGCAACACCGATGTACACTACCGTTACTTAGACCTTTCCTCATTTAAATCAGTTCGAGATTTCGCGACCGAAATAAACAAAACAGAGAAACGACTCGATGTTCTCATAAACAACGCAGGCGTTTTCTCTTCTGACTTCAAGAAAACAGAAGACGGACTCCTGTTTGAAATGCAGACCAACCATTTCGGACCGTTCCTGCTAACGAATCTACTTCTCCCGTTGTTAAAATCGTCTGCTCCGAGCCGTATAATCAACGTATCTTCAATAGCACACCAGGGAGGTACCATCGACTTCGATAATCTGAATGCAGAGAAAGAAACTGAGAAGACTTATAATAAAATAAACGTTTACTGTAACACAAAGTTATGTAATATCCTCATGGCGGTTGAGCTGGACCGACGTCTTAAGGGCACCGGGGTCACAGTGAACTCATTGCATCCTGGGATTATTGCGACGGATCTTGTTAGGAGCAGCACATTTTTTAAAGTGATCATGCCTTTGTTGAAGATCTTTAGTAAAACTGTATTAGAAGGAGCCCAGACCACAATCCACTTAGCTGTAGCACCTGAAGTGGCCTCCATCAGTGGCAGCTACTTCAGAGACTGTCGGGAAGGCAAACCGAGTGAACTCGCCCAAGACACGGCGTTAGCCAAGAAACTTTGGGAAGTATCTGAGAAAGTAGTCAAATTATAATGATAGTATTTTTTTTTCATTCTCGCCTATTTATTGTTGCATCGTATTGTTACACTTTTTTACAAACTTTATTATGATTTGTCCGTCGCATGTGTAATTCACGCAAGATTCTCACATTAAATGACTTACAATGTCTTTGGAAAATTATTTTCATTGCCAGACCTATATTTATAACAAGCAATTGTTAATAAACAAACGGTGTCTTGTTAACACAATAGAGTCATTTCTGCTGTAATCGCTCAGATTATTTGCACGTACAATGATAAATAATTGGTATTATCGAGACTATTATTACCCTTTGAACACGATAAGAAAGTTGAGAATCTTGAAAAGAGTACAGGTTGA
>BHDV01001001.1:29446-53526 GCA_005406045.1 Adoxophyes honmai
TCATTACTTTTTAGAGATAAACAAGCAGCTTCAACGAGACTTGGGTAGTTTTTTTACAGAATGTTTTTGATGGGATTTCTTTTACACCTTGAGTTACATTATTGAACTTTTACTAAGGATGCAATATTTTTGTAAATCTAGTATAACCATCCCGGTAAGTAATCCAACACTCAAAGAACTTTTCAAATCAGACCAGCTGTTCCAGAGATCAGCGCATTCAATCAAACAAACAATCAATCGAAGAAAGAAACTCTTCAGCTTTACGATATTAATAAATACCTATAGAATAGATGTACGACAAATCATTCATGTTGAAGAATTGTGATTGGCACAATGTCCCGCGTTTGTATCTGTACAAGTATTAATCTGTGTCTATTCGACGCTCACGGCTTCGTTCGGTTCGCGGAATTGCGGCGGCATCCTTTTAAAAGAGCCGACACCACAGACTTTTGTCGAAATAGATGACTCAAGTTTACGTACTTCGCATGTCAAAAACGAGCCAAAAGGGAGACGCTTTTTAATTCAGACTTTGACGCGTCTTAAAGACTCCTTGGACGCGATTTAATTTAGTTTTGTACCACTTAGATTAGGTTTAGCTGCCTAGAGACAGGACAACTTGAATAAGGCGGCGTCACTTTTGAATCGGTTCCACTCGGACTGTCAATCCCCATCACTAAAGCGCTCATGTGACGTTCCAGTAGGTATAGAAAAAGGGGCACGCTTAGTTTTGGTTTTCATAAAAAAAATAAAGGAACTCGCGGTATCTATGACGATTGAAGTCTGTGGCCGACACGCCGGCCAGTAAAATTACGGACAAGTGCACAAGCTTATCATCCGATTTTTTCATTCCATTCCGGACCCGGAATCTCCGGACCGCCGGACCTGACAATTCATGGTAGTGCACAAACGCCCTTATCCTACTTTGTATCGAATGCATTCAGTTGTAAGTATAAAATTATTCATCAAGTTTACATTGAAAATCGTAATTTTGTAAACAATCCGATTGACAGTTGAAAAGTCAACCCCTTTACAATGTGAATGCGTTCATAAATACCATAAATAATCCCAGAACGTCATGTGCTGTAAATATAGAGCACAGCTAAAAATAATCTAAAAATGTAGGTACGCAGCTCCGAACGAACCTGCAAGTTAACTACAACAACAAAACGATAGGTACAATAAGAGAAAGAATAAGAACTTAAGTAAACATAAACATAAATCCTTTGCCGTAACAAAATGTAAACACATTGTGCTTGAGAATTCTGATTAGTGACATTTGAGGTCACATTAGTCAAAGAGTTTAAAAGTGGCATCAATGTTTGTTTCTTATGTCATAGAAAAAAACTGTTTACTTAGTGATCAAGAATCTTATATACAATCTGGATATTGCACTGGTAATAAAATTTTGAAGATCTGTTTTTTGACCTGGTTTGAACTTTACTGTTTCTTCTATCTCGTTTACTCTTTAGACGGGGTAGCCAAGTTCAGGTTTAATTTTCCCAAATAAAATTGCTTAATTCACAGTGCACTATATGTTACTACCAAATTTGGACGCACACAAGTTATAAAATGTGAAGTAAAAAAAATGTTAGCTTTACTTTGTTACTTGCTTGTTATTTCCGCGAATAGCCTACTGACAAAAACACATTTAAGTGATTTCAAATTACATCATTTTTCGTAAAATTTTACTAAAAGTTACGGTAATTATTGCAACGTAATATAGCAACACCATTTGCATATGTCAAACATTGTCATGGCCGTTGTCATGGAGTTATCGTTCGCTTCGAAAGTTTCCAACGGTTTTATGTATTATTTAAGCAGTATTCTGGAGATAATCATCATGAGTTGCATAGTTCGTAGTTGCAGAAATGTGTGGTATCCAGGATCAAGTGTATAATTTCACAGGCAAGCTATTAATTCCATTATTATTACTCAATCGATTACTTTTTTAACAGAAGCTTATTTCACGTTTATCTCGTAACTATTTTATTAAATAGAGACAGATAAAATTAGTTTAAGCCTTTATTATCAGATTTAAGTTCTCACTTTTGGTGTTAGATAAGAGTAAATACAAAAAAATCTTGATTGTTAATGAACCATAAAAATATGAAGAAGAATGATTAGGGTAACCATGTTTTAGGTTAAATAAAACCCAATCGCGGAAGGTTTTACGATTTGCCTATGAAGTTAATGGTAATTATATGGAATGTACAGTTACAGTTATACTTTTAATTTCTATTATACTTTTTTTGGATATAAGGATTAATTTTTTAGATAACATTTTACTTTTTTTACAGGAACCGAAGCAAGCCCACACGGTTCCGACCCCCGCTCCCAAGGCCCCGAATGCTGACATCCATGCATCCCCGCAGCACCCAAGCCACACTGAAAAACTATTACGACCTCCATAAATCCCCCATCCGTCAGATGTAGATTCTTTAGATTTTTTTTTTAATTCCTATTATAAAATCGTAATAAACAATTACTATACCTGCACGGCAGTTGTTGGGAAAGTCAATGAGTAGAATAGCAACTCCATATTACGATAGCTTTAGTTGTCAGTGATTTGCACGAATAAGATGGTAACCGTTTATTACGAAAATATTTCAAGCATATATCGAGGGTCCCCGAATGAAACCCGATAAGTAGCGAAAATTGGGTTTTTGACCTATGAATGCCACTATATAGCATTTTTCAAGCTCTATCTAATGGCATTGACAGTTTTTTTGATATCATTCTTAACACTGATTTAGCAAGGATTGTAACCCAATAAATTCCAACATTTTCACATTTGTTTAAGTGTAAATTAATACAACTATAGTTAAGGCTTGATTTTTTTGGTTATACGTGCAGCAAGAACCAGATAATATATATTTATAGACATTCACTGCGAATGAGATTTCAAAAATAATAACTTAACTCTTATTTTGGAACTAGTTATTAGCTTTTAACAGATTTTACTTAAATATAATTAAATAATAAAGTCTTTTTTAAACGTGAATATAAAAATATATAAATAACTTTCAAACGTGAATATCTCAAAACTAGGTTTTTGCTACTTATCGGGTTTCACCAGGGGACCCTCGATATATTTTCGGTAATGTAAATTTTGGCTTATAACAAATAAATTAAGATAGGTAAAAATAAATGAATTATGACATACCTATACACATTATACACGCCCTTAAAATCACCATTAATTTGATATATTACTCGTTGATGAATTCTTTGTAGAACTAAAGATATAGAGTAGAATCGGTTTTGTATTTTTCCTGTAAAATTTTCTTTTTCCTATTACCATTTTATTCCCCGGGGGCGACAATTTTACGAAATTTAATAATTCTTAAGAGACGAACTTTTTTTAGTTGATTCACTTGCTTGTTTTTATGATCTTTCTTATGTTCGTAAATAGGTTTAGAATAAAATATGATTCTCACCTAACATCCGAAAGTATTGTCACCGTAATGAAAGGGACAGCAAATAACAGTGACGTCATTCAAGGTCAATTTTTTGGTCTTCACTTTTTTATTCAACATGCAATCTCCAGATTGTATATAAGCTTCTTGTTAGTGATAGATGCGAATCGTCAAATAGACTAACGTCATACATACTTCAAATTGCAAAGATTGGCACACAAAATTCCTGTAAATTATCAGTATGGCTAATTTACCGGAATTTAGTGCCCACCCTTCTTACTTTTGGAGCTGCCTAACTCTCCAAGACGACTGTCCCTTTTACACGGCCAAGGATCCAACCCTGTACTATTTCGGACTCGGTTTATGTGGAACATACTTAGTTTTCCTGCTAATGGTGCTCATAGACATGAAAGCCTACTGGTCTTTGGATAAAGTTCAAGAGAAGCTAGATTTTTACGTTAGTCTAGTGCGGAAGAAGGTGCAGCTCGTACAGAAGGATCAGCAGCGCTTGATGTCTACGCAGGAGAGGACCAAGAAGCAGTTGCAGCGGAGCCGCCAATGCTCCAGGGTGCTGATCGCGCTGCGCGGCGCGCTGGTCGGCAACGAAGCCAACCAGTTCACTGAGCTCAGGAGCATCGCCGAGCAAGCCATGAGGCGCCCGCCCGCTCCCACGCAGCGCGGCATGTGGCATAAAAGCGAAAACTCCGAATCTTAAACGCAACATCTCGCCTTCTAAATCTATGTTCAGACCTGTGTACATTTTTAACAAATTTAAGCGTATTTCTCCAGAAACATGTTCATAAAACAACAATAAAAGCTAGCGCAGCAATCCCTGGGGCATATCCCCGTTCAGCTCGCAGACACTTCGACAGGAAGATATACGGAGTAAGTACCTACGTCAGATAATGCCCAGGTATAGTGAAACATAGTGGAGAATTTCAACTGATTATGTTTAAAGGTAAATTGAGTTACAAATGTTTAATAGTGTTATTTGTTTCGTGATTAAATTTTATGCATACCATGTTACTGTAGTTCTTCTTTGCAAAATCCTAGACGAATCCTAAACAATCTCCAACTCGTTTATTTTATTTAGCAAATAATTCCCCGTGTGGTGTCGGATTAGAATAACACCTCTCTATTTCTTCCGTGGATGTTGTAAAAGAACTGAGGAAATAGGTTTGGGTATGCTTTGGGCGACAGGCTAGCAACATGTCACTATTCTACCTCTTCCATCTTTGCAAACCTAAAACTATGTTAGAAGTGGCTGCAAAGCCTGGTCATAATCATGGTTTTTTCTGTGTCACGTTTCGTGCGCTCTGCCTACCCCATTTGGGAGCACAGGCGTGATTGTATCTATGTATTAAATGATTGTCGAAATTGGTAAGAGGATTCTATAAGGACTACACTCAACATTTATGAGCAAAGCCTGTTAAAATTTTGTAATTAGGCACACTCCTGCTGGTTTTGTAAACACCTGTACCTAGTTTGATAAAGCTTATTGTTACAATACATGTGGGGGCATTAACAAGCACGTCGATAAAACTTAACTGCCTAATAGAATGTACATCGCAGCGCTGTTAAAACAATTTCAGATAGCACAATCGTATTCAATGTTAGCGCAAAAGTCAGAATTGGCCCCCGGACGGCATTGCTATTAAGCGCAGCGCAGGAATAGCCCGCTATCTTGCGCGGGTGAAGTATGCATGAACTTAAAACGAATCTGCGACAGGAAGAGGCCGTAGTTAAAGTTAAGCAATTAAGAGGAGAGTAACCGGCGAGATTGCATCGAGGGAACTTCTTGTTTTCGTTCCTAAAACTATCTTCATTACATCTGTGTATCCGGTGCGGGCCAGCGCAATGTTTTGTAGTCACACGTCTCTGGGCCACCTTGGCTAAATTTACCCAATAGCAGCACAGTTGGAGACACTCCAAACTGAGATGGGTTTTTACTTAAACATACTACCTCCTCGAACGGGTAAGTTTTGAGGATTTGTTAAAACTTTAAACTCGTTTTCTTCTAAAACTAGCTTAATGCCATCACGTCTATGCTCCGCAGAACTTTTTTATACGTTAAAATTTTGCCCTGACAATAGCGAGCACCATGAAAAATTATTCTACGTTATCCATTTTCGCACCCGTGTATAAAAAGTCACGTAATGAGCATCCTTACTAATTTTATGAATTAGTAACATATCGGATCTTCTAAGGAGATAAACAATTAGGTACTAGTTAACCGATACGACGCGGTTAGTGCATTCACCAAGTGGCAAAACCCCAGAGGATCGATCGGAGACCAAGGGCAGTGGAGAAACCCAATATAAAATGAAACGAAGTATTTCGTTTTTTATTTTATTTCACACAACTCACACACAATTTCTCCCAGGCGTCTCTAATAAATTATCCTTATGATATTCACTCACTTAACTAGTAGTTAATTTTATTCCAAGCTTCGGTTTTAACTTACGAAGAATACAAAGCAATCCTTACACGAGACTTAAATTAAAGTAAAGTTAAAAGTAATACAATGTTTTGGTTTTTCAGCTTTCCATAGCCTTAATGTCGGCGGCAAACAACGAACAATTGAACAGTTAAAACGAAAACTTAACATAAAATTAACATACACAGCCATATGAAATTAACAGTAATATCACAATCCAAACTTAACACCAATTCAACGCTTAAAACTATTCAACATTAACAATATTAACAACAACCAGTTACGTAAAACAATAGTAACAATTTGAATGCGTAACGATTATTTTATCCTCGCGAACAATGCCTTTGTAGTAGTCGTTATTCAGGATCAGCGGTGGTTTGTGGGATGCTATTCGTATGTACGGACGATGTTCATACAAATTGCGGACAACAGGAAAAACTGTTGTTTGGAACTCACAAAACGTTGGGAATCTGTACTATTGATAATTTAGTTACAACGTGGTGGAGGATAAAAACATCGGTAGGCAAGTGACACAATTATGTGAGCCTTTCTTACTTAGCTTGAATGATAATTCCATCAAGAACTAAGTAAGTTACAGCAAACAGGTACGACGCTAACACGCCGATAAACATTGTCCCGACAAGGTTTCTCGTATTAAGGAAAAACCTTGGCAGAAGAAATTAAAACAATCGTACAAATACGGTGAAACAACAACAGGCACATGAGTTAAGGCACATCGTGATTGTTTCGAACAAATAATAACAAGTTGATTAACAGCGGCCACCGGTAACAAATAGGAGATGATTGTTTTTTCTATACGTGAAAAGGATTCTTGAGAAGTTATTGTGAATGTTTCTTACTCAGTCGACAGCAGAGATAAACAAACGTAAACAAAACAAAGTTGTAATCAAACGGTGTTTAACGGTTTACAGAACAAAACAAAAATTCAACTTATAATTTTAACGGTTAAAATTTAACCGTTAAAATTATAAGTTAAATCAACATGGCAACTAACGAAAACGGAAAGTCAAAGTTAGTACTGACTTTTTTAACAATAGGTAAAACAAAAATTCAACAAATTAGCATGGTCCGAAACAAACTGAACTGTGAAATCTATCAACAAAGGGAGCAAAAGGAGGAATTTTGAGGTTGAATGCGTGTAACAAAACAAAAACTCAACTACTAAAACTAAAGTAAACACCGATCTTAAAAAAATAAATAACGAAAATGAAATCAGGAAATCGAAAGTTAAAACGTTAACAGTTTTGGTGCTTAAAACAATACAAACAACAAAACAGCAGTCAGGCCAGCTGACTGCTTCAACTTTTGTGTCAAAACAAAAAATCAACAATTTAAAACAAAAACTTGAACAAGAACACTGATTGTTAAGTAGGTAACTGAAGTGTTTTCCTTTTAATGTAAGCAATTAATGCGTGATTGTATTATTTTGTCCTTATTTAATTGTTCAGTGCACTTTTTCTATTTCGTAGTTTATAGCCAGTGTGAGTAAATCCAATGAATAATAATTAAATTTAAACAGTAAACGTCTTGAAATTTTACTGAAACTAATAATTGCTTATTACGCGAAAACAAAACTAAAATAAAACAGTAACAGTTGATAACTAAGAAGTAATATCCAATCACAAAAAAGCCTGAACACAATTTAGATGGTTAGAAATAAAAATAGGCAGACTTGTTGCTGATGAAAACTTGATCGAAAAACAATTAACTGATAACAATGTTTGGTAACAGTAAAACAAAATGCAACAATGAAAGGCAATAACTAACAATTATTAAGACAGAACGAAAACTTGAACATGAAAAAACATGAAAACAACAACGTACACCGAACATTAAGGCCTAACAAAATGTGTAGGCCTCCTTGAAGATTTACAAACTCAGCCGAAAAAAATCAGAGAAAAGAGCAGCAAACTATTGCCTACATAGCCTACGTAACCTAACTAAGGTAACCTGATAATCTACTCTACAATTCGTCTTAACATTACAAGTATCAAGAGGTACTGTACTGATACGATTTCCATTGAACGGTAAAAATTATGAATTCACCTCATTTTAGCCTCGGTGTGGTGTTGAGCCCGTTTCAGTAACGGAACGGTGTTTGTTTGCCTGCCCGTAGCATGCACATGGACTTGCATATTGCAGTCCTTTTGCAGCAGGGCAGCACTGGACCTCATTCCAGAAAATGCTCCACCAATTTCACCATCTAAAACAAAAGAAAACACATTTTAGACCTATTTGAAAATACACTGTAATAAGTACCTGTTGAAAAATTGGTGAGGACAACACAGCAGTTTTAAGGATTATTTTACGAGTAGATATATAACTCACCAATAAGATTTTTTTGAATCACTCGATGTGCAGTATCGTTCTCGATAAAATTTCACAAAGTTGTCAACTCTCCCGTTGATTATAATTGTTTGTTCCAAACTGTGAACAACTTGGTTTACTTCACAGCAGAGTACCGTAGCTACCGGGGGTCCGATGGAAACTCGGACCCCGGAGTTGTCAACTGTATCTGAGCTGATTCCGAAGTGATTTGTTTGAATGCGGGCACCCTTATATATGGGTCCCGAAATCCCTCCCCGAGTCCCGAGTGACCGTGGGATCGCGTGCGCACGTGGGCCCTTTCCTTGCGTAAGCGCAAGTAAGCGCACAATACCTCCCTTCTTTTGTGCGCATTGATTTCGACCCCTCGATCGTCTTCCCGTTTATCTGTGTTTACCTGTGCTTGCTTAGGGGAGCGACCTCGCCGGTGGGAACTGCGCAATAGTCGTAACTGAAATGGAATTATTCTAGCGATAATCACATGACTTTTAAGAGGGTTCGTGAGCTCAACTTTCGCACGGTAAGGAGTCATTGTCATGTAAAGCAGCATTGGGAATAATAATTACACTGACGAAACTGTCCGTTAACTACGATTTCTTTTGCTTTTCTAAAAAAATAAAAACTAACAAAATGTTGAAAATTATCGGATAACTCACGTTAAATAAATCGAGTTTAGCTCGACATGTTTCGGACTAATTCGTACGTTATTTAACGTGAGTTATCCGATAATTTTCAACATGAGTGAGTCTCACGGGAGTTTAATGTACAACTAACAAAATGCTAGAAGTGGCCACGAAACGTGACGTAGTTTTGTTCTTAGCGGTTTGTGTGCTCTACCCTATTTCAGAATACAGGCGTGGCGTTTATACATACATATAATAATATGTAATACATTTACATATACATAGAACTAGCTCTTGTTCGCAACTCCACGTAGAGTTGCTTCATTGCAATCCTACGGGATATATCTATTCTTCCGGGTTAAAAAGGTAGTCCATGTATTTATCTAAAGTGAGGCCATACAGACGAGATAATAAACATAAACAATGGTACCGTTACTAAGTTACGTGGCGGTAGTCAGATTATTATCTCTATCCTTATCACTCGTATGCAGTTATAGCGTCAACCTCTGAAACTTTGTTTACATTCTTTATCTCGTCTGGTTGGCCTTACTTTAGAGCTAGAGTGTCAGCCTCCTGCATATCAAATTTGATCATACCTAATAGGTCAAGAGGTAACAACATACACACACATAGGTACTCACAAACTTTCGCATTTCTAATGTTAGTATGATTAGTGCGAGTAGAATTAATTTAAGGGTTTGTCATTGCCGTTACTGACCCTTAGGTGAGGTTCCTGTAACTCATGTCTTCAGATAAACAACTAGTAACATTTAATAGCGCGATGTGTCCTTCGTCCCGACCCGTGTCACTTATTCTGGTATTGTTTGTCTTATTGCCTAGTGTTTATTTTGCGAAAAGAAAATGTTCTTCTCTTTAATATTACTTAATTCCACCTCCAACGAAGAAGATAAGTTTCAATTTAGGTGCCTGGAATTAATATATTTCAATTAACTGTCGAAAGACTTAAGTACTTAATTATCTAAGAAGGGTATTAATTCAATACTACAAGTGTCACTTTTAAGCTTTTCACAAGAAGTTTCATTATGAAAACTACCTTACTAATCAACAAAACTATGAAATTCTTATGTGACAAAGTTCAAAGTGCAGTACCTAATCTAATTCCTTGACTGTTACGTACTGTGAGATGTTGTGACGGAGCAAAAAATCACTTTAGCTTGTTTGACAGGGAACCTAACGTTTATTAAAAATAAATAAATTGTAATATTATTAAATATTCACTTTAGGTATTATCGAACCAACTGATTTTTGGCACACCGTAGATCGGTTTACAATAATAAACGTCGACCTCTCGTCGAGGAGTAGACGCAAAATCTTATTTTGTTCTATAATTTGAGTCTACTCCTAAGAGTCCTATGACGTTCCACTGTTGTTTTATTACGAATTTGATATACTTAGAATATTTCGCAAGAATGTAGCAAGACGTTACACCTATGTAAATGCGACAAATTTACACCCTGCAGTACTATCACTTCTTTCTTAAGTTCACAAAGAAACACTTTCTTATAAGCATGTCGTTTTAATAGAGAATGAGAAGAATTTTACTTAACATTAACGTTGAATATAAATGCTTCCTACCCTGGTTTACCAACTGCACAAGTTCTTTCAAACGTTCTAGGCAAAACTTTAATTTTTTTTTCGTGTAGGCCGAGCTACAATCTTTTTAGTGCCAACAAAACGCAAAAGGTGTGGGTCCAATATACGGCAAGCTGTGTGGAAATCAAAGAGGGTGTATCGTAAACAGAGCCAGCACTAGGTGTGCTTGTGAGTTGAAGTCATTAATTTGCGAAGCTCACAAAGCTTAACGGGCCCGCTAGCGATTGACTTGGCCCAAGTGTTTTGCTGCAGAACAAAAGATCTTTTCAGCCCTCCCTCTACAGCGGTACCGAACGTGCTCAGGTTAGAATAATGAGGTCTTTAATTTTATTAAGGAAAAAACAAGTAGGTACTTCTTGCGGGGTTGACCCCGTTCAGTTGCGTGGACGAAATGTTTCATCAGAATTTAATTAACCATGAGTGTCTTGGTAATGTTTTTTAACTGAAATGTCGTTTTTAAAACAATTTCGGTCTAAGATGGCATACAGTTAGAGATCGGAGTTTAGTTTCTAGAGTTAACACAATTAAATTTAATTATGAGCTCTATCTAGGTACATGTATGTAATAGCATTTATAGTAAAGTGGTGTAATATTTATCATGTGATGTTGGGTTTAGAAAACACTTCTCCGTTTCTTCCCTAGATGTCGTAAAAGGCGACTAAGGAAATAGTATAATGTATTATTTAACCTAAAATAGGCTAAAAGTGGCTACAAAACGTGAAATAGTCATGATTTTGATTACGTAACGCTATCCTATCGGCTAAAAAATAAACACAAACACATACAACACGCCTGTATTCCCAAATGGGGTAGGCAGAGCACACGAAGCGTTACATAGATAAAACCGTGACTATTTCACATTTCATGACCACAAGTTTCAAGTTGTTTTTTTTTTAAGTTTTGAGTAGGCAGGTATTTAGTGACAAGTTGCTAAGCTCGTGGCTTAAAATATAACTTCACCTTCCTTACGACATCTGAGGAAGAAACGGAGAGATGCTACCCTAAACCCGACACCACACGGCAGTTACAGTTCTAACCTAACCAAACCTGCCTTTCTGGCAAAATTAAGGTTTTTTAAGGACCGCAGTGCCAATTAGATCCTCAAATCAACCAATCAAATACAATAATTCATAAAACTGTGACTTAGGTAGGTATAAACATTCTGCAAGAATAATATTCGTCAAAAATAAATTAGGCGAAGTCTGTTATGCCAAATACGATTCGGACAAATTACGGATTCTGTCGTTGCTTACGAATTCCCTTGAATTAAATAAAACCGTTAGCCGTTAGTGCCTTATTTCTTTACTATACAGCAACGTGTTAGTTTACACCATTATCTATTAAAAGCAGGGCAAGCAATCGATGTTCGCGGCGGAATGGCCAGGTGCAATCCGCGTTGCACCCGATACTTTCCCCGCGACGTTTCTCACGCTTAAGCTTACTCGACCGCTATTGTACCGATTACACCCTCAGGACTCTAATCTAAAACTTTTGTCGTGTTTTTTCTGTTTAAAACTCATAGCAATACCTAAGAATTATCCCCTAAAATTTAGTGAAGGACTGTTATCTGTCTGTTATCATTTTTCGCTTGAGCCGTTGAACAGATTTCAACGATATTTGGCAAGGAAATAGCTCGAATCTCAATAAAGTTTTAACTCATAAAGACGCACGATTTCGGAAATATAATGATACTGATAATGGTTATCTTTTCTTAGACTAAACCTCGACTATTTCACTTTTCGTTCTCACTTGCATGTTAGGTTTTAGGCTAGATGAAAGGGGTGTAACTGTTACCTTAAAACCTATTACACCTATCATAATTATCCCGGTGTGGTGTAAGGAAACCACTTATGGTAAATTTTAGGCAGCAGGCTAGCAACCTGTTACAGCCAGGTATACCTGCCCGCTTAAAGCCTAAAAAAATATGGTGGAAATAGCCACAAAACGTGAAATAATCATGGTTTGCTCTAGTAGCCTTTCCGTACCTACCTCATTTGGGAATACAGGCCTGATGTATACGTACATACGTATGTTAAAACATATACAAACATATTCTCACGCCTGTATTCCCAAGAGGGGTAGGCAGAGCACATGAATTCAAAAATCCAGTGCCACGTTTAGCGATCTCAGGGAAACCAGTTGGTTAAATGTGATATTGCAGTGACAGGTTGCTAGCCCATCGCCCACAATACACGAACCCTTTCCCAGAGTCGACTCTTACGACACCCACGGGAAGAAAGGGGGAAGTGCTATTCTAACCCGGCACCACACGGGGGAAACATATAAATGATATTTCCTTAGTCGCCTCTAACGACATCTACGGAACAAATGAGATGGTATTATACTAAACCCGACACTACACGGGAGAACATGTATACAGATAGATATATCTAGGCAAAAGCCACTTTCATTCACTATTTCAATTGGAAATAGAAAATGCTCCAGCGGCTGTATTTACTCTACATGGGGACGGAACTAGGTATTGGCACCGCTGCAGATTCCAGTAAATACCGTTCACTAAATAAATGAAAACCCGTTCGCACTCGCCAAGTGATGAAAATTATGGTTATAAGTATATTTATTACGTATGGCGTGGATTATAGCTCGCATAGAGTTCCATCGTCGTGAACAAGCTGCTAACAAGTATTTGATTTAAAGTCAACTTCACCAAACAAGAATAAAATTTGGTGTTTGAATAAGTCACTCTTACTTGCTTTTTTCGTATGAAAACTTGATTAACGCGCGAGTAAATAGTGACTTTTTCTAGGACGAAAGTTTATTCTGGTTTGGTTGGCGGCCTTAGACTCGATTATCGAAAGTATTCGGCTGTTTTTTTTAGCGACACATTTATTAATTGTCCATTCGACTTCCGATCACATTTCTTATTGTAAGTATTTCTTAAGTTTTCAGAGAGAAGAAACAAAATTACCAATTGTATGTAAAAGTCAGAAAATCAGACTGTATTTCTATCTAAAACTCAGGCTTGAACTATTCCAACGTCTTAGAGAAACTTTATAGAAACTCTGTCATCTGACCGCACTTTATCTTCGAAAACACTATTCAATGCCGTGCCTAAGCAAATCATTTCATTTTCATCTCTCCTAAAAAATATTAAATATCCATTCCGAAAGTTGTCGATTGTATAATAAGTATTTAGCACAGGAATACACCGATGAAAAGTGTAGTTCGGCGCACGTGCACCCGGGGCGCGAGGCGGACTTTCCAATGAGTTTTGTTAAGATTTCTCAACGCAAGACGGGAGCCGAGCGCCGCTTCTCAATTATTCACGCACACACTCTCTTTCTGGCCCCGCTTCTTTTCATATGGGACAAAAGCGGATTCAGGTCGTGGTAACAACGGAAAGATTGCAAAGGACGTACGTAGCGTATAGGTAAGCAGGCGAGGTGAGCTTTTAATATTAAGCGCCGGAACGAGGCCGGGCCAACTTTATTACGCGATACCGTCACATGCAAACAGCTAAGTACAGCTATAATACGCCCCGTAGACACGCCACGTAACGAGCCGTTCGCCTTTTTGTTTTATATTCGGGGGATGTATCCGAAAAATACAATATACGGACGTGTGTTTTATTCCGGCATCAACATGTCGTGCGGGTACGCGACGATAGACGCGTAAAAGTCACTGGTATTTTCGCCACCCGTCGACCCGCCGGCGAAGGACGGCGGAATCCGCTTGCATGATTCATTAGCTGCATTCATACAGAGTGCCAATTTAGCGTTTAGTTAAAATGAGTTGTTTCTTGTTTGCTCAAAATGACCGACTAGGTAGTACTACTACGTAAGTAAGGTTCAATGGGACCTAATATGATCTAATACTTTATCCTTAAATCATAGTTAGTACTGGCTGTTACTCGCGGCTTCGCTTGATGTTTAACCAGCAGAGATCCTTTTCGGTATAGATTTGCCTTCGTACACATGGATAATGTCATGTAACTTTTTATGTCCATATTTCGTCTGTTTACCGGTACATTTTTCAGGAGCAACTTATTTCGGGACTTGAACTACTTATACTCTTCACACAAAAATTATTTAAAATCAGATCAGTGGTTTAAAGACAACAGTCAAAAACAATCAGAAAGACAATTACTATGACATTTGTAAACATAAATTAGTACGGGTGATGGAAATTTTCATTCAGATTTTGCTGTTTTACTTTAATACCAAAAAATTAATGTAGACGTCATCTCTCAATGGAAAAGGGATATTGTAGCGTAATGATCAATTTGCTGATTGCTGCCACATATTGACAATAATGCGTTTGCATTCCTCGCTCCGATGAGCCCGCAAACAAATCCATTAGAGCCCGAAAAGCGTACATCCTGCTAATCCTGCATTTATCAACGGACCTACATTTGAACTGATTGGTACGACATTCGTCATATTGCTATATATAGGTTGACAATAGCTTTAATCTCATATGTATAAAGTAAGGTAGGGCTAAGTTTGAAAACGCGTTATTTCTTACTAGCTGTGCCCGCGACTTTGTCCTCGAGGTATGGTGACTTTAAGTAACATTTTTAATTGTTTGATTAATGTTTTTTCCGTATTTTACTGCAAAAAAAAGCTTTTAATAAGTACCTATATCTAATCTACAACTTAAATGGTAAATTTCAAGCTTCTAATTTTTAAAATGAAGATACTTCTTTACCACCTTCAACCCCCCTTATCAATCCCATGCATCCCTTTTTTCGCCTCATACTGTAGCCTATGTACTTTCTCAGGCTTTAGACTATTTGTCTACCAAATTGCATATAAATTGGTTCAGGACTTTTCGCGTGAAAGCGCGACTGACAGATAGACAGAATTACTTTCGCATTACGGATTTACTTACTTATGCTTATGCTTACCTATTGACATTCGTATGAAGCAGAACGTATTTGGGTTTGAACGGAACTTAATCTAGCTTTATTTTTAAGTCAAATCCTACTGGGTATAGAAATGATAACCGCAATAAATCACCGCCGCTTTTAATATTAGGGATAATCTCTTGAGAACTTTCCAGAATATAATCTTATTAAGTACGTTCTTTTTAATTATTCGTTTACCTTGAGCTTGGCATTAGGCACCTAATTATTCAGCTACGTGCTCCTAATAAAATTGATTGATAATACATCTATGTACCTATAAGATGCTCATTACATTATTCTTGGATAATGGTAATGCTTGTTATCTTAGGACTCGAATAACGAGATGTATCAGAATAAAGCCCTGTAATAAAACTGGAAGTAAATGATGTACCTTCCCTGTACCATTACTAAGAGTTCTCGGGAGAGTACACATTGACTGTTCTCACTAGCGATATAGTAAACTATTTTTGTCAGTATGGAGAATTTTACAGCATTGCTAGCAGTCACTTGTTTAAATAACGACAAGATGAGTTCAACCGTAAATTACCTACCTATAGAATCTAAATACTTGTGTACTATTTGTAGAATGTTTTGTAGTACGTTATGTCATCGTTAAGTTGAACCGAAAACTATTCGAAGCGCATTTATTTTCCTACCGTAGTAATCACAGATTAGCAAGCCCGGCATAGAACTTTCACCTACAAGATGAACAGACGACCAAAAAATCGCCGGGAGACGCTGGATGTAGGTCGCTAGATATGGAAGTCCAAAGGGTAGGCCTATGTTTATCTCCACTCTTAAGTGAGATGATGATGACGTAGTGACGGAAATGTGGCTCACGATAACACATGGTAGTGGCACTGATCTCTGGAGCTCAACTGACTCCTTAAGGCGTAATAAACCTTGTCTTCGCCGCAATGTAGGTCAGGTGAGACATGTCATCAAGACCAACGATTCTTGCAGTTCGTTAATCAGAGGTAATGCACCGGGGGCAGTTAATAACGTTCTAGACGTCGGTCTGCTATCGAGCGTGTTCTTTACGATCTACGCTGTAGTGGGAAACAGACAACTTGACATGAATGCAGCGAGAGTATTGCTTAATCCCTAACTATTATTATAAGGGAGATTATTTGTTTGACCGTCTCATTTTATTTGTAAACTAGTAACCAGCCTCAATTTCGCACGGACGCAATGATAACTTAAATGTAATACTACAAAATTATGACATCACATTAGAAACCCTGAAATCATCAGGGTTCCTATCCTAAACTTTAACCTCAAATCTCTCTATCTATTAAAAAAATCTTATCATAACCGTTTGCGTAGTTTAAAGATATAAGCATACATGGGGACGAACAACAGGAAGCGACTTTATTTTATACTATAATATGTACTACATAGTGATGATAGTAAAATGGCCGAATGTCCTGATACCTACTGCTGTTTAGTTATTTATTTGAAAAGCAGGATATCAAACAAATGGGCACGTCCCAATATTAAATGAATCAACGGTTTATGCATGTATAACTATTTACTGTACAAAACATGACAAAATTGCAAGTACGAAATAATTTAAAATTACAAAAGCTAATATATCCCTTAAGGGATTTCTTCCAGCTGACCTTCAAGCGATTAACAAAACATGTGAAATATTAGTAGACGTACAAAGAAAAAACTAGTACTTACTACTGAAAAACGACTGGCTTTTTACTGGCTTATATACTAGAAAATAAAATGACTTTTCACTTCTCATGCTCTTAAAGTGATTCTTTAGTCCCTATATAGCGGGCCTAAAACTCCTTTTTAAGCTCTAGGGGCTAAAGTAATATTTTTTTAATTGGCCTTAAAAACCTCTTAAACAGCCAGTCACCGTGTTTGTGAACGTAGGATTATCGCCATTTTTATAGACGTAAAAATAACCTCAAAATGTCAATGAGGCTATTTCTACGTCTTTAAAAATGGCGGTAATTGTTACTCTGCCAAAAAAAACTTTTAAAAGTGATTTAATTTCGCAAAACCCGATTATTGATTACGAATAATAATTTATTTAATTATTAACACATTTTATTATGCATAGTGTAATAATAATAAGCTTAAAAATAGTTTAAAGTTAAAATCTGTTGGCTAAATATGCAAGCATTCAAAGCGTCACTTTACAAAAAAAAAGTAAAAGAAAAGAAAAACCGCGTTTTTTTTTAAATTTTTCTTAGGTTAGATTAAAACATATTTGTACATGGAAAGCTTTGTTGTAATCAGTATTGTAATTTTTATATAACAGAAAGAACGTCGTTTTTTTCCTCGCATTCAAAGTGAAAAGTAGAGTGTTCAACGCGAGACTAAACAACCATAATGACTTGTTTTAGTCCCTTGTTGAACAATCTACTATAACGCTCATAGATAACTGTAATTTTTCTATCTCTAGTAGTCTAAACCATCGACAGATTGAATATCGAAGCCCTAAACCACATATCTGTCTCAAGCATCCGAACACAATTTAGTACTCGTATCAACGACGCCTTGTTCCCACCCGCCGCGCTCCGTGCAAAACTGTTTATGTAAATTAGAATGAAAATCCTGTTGGCTCCTCCGTCGTAGGTACAGGATAACCTGGGGTCCTTTTCAAGCTCGCCCTTATTCGGGGGACACGATCGAGGGTACGGTTTTTATAGCTCGGATACAGTAATCTAGTTCAGGTGTGTTCTCGAGAAATCCGGGAGGATCTGAGGTCGCATACGTTACCCGTTTTTATTGCATATTGAGACGTACTATTCTTTTGATACTTGTGATATATTCCCTCCCGTCCGATATTATAGAGGTCGCCAGATGTAAAACTATTTGGGCTGGTGCAATATGTATGGTGCGGTGTTTTTGGTGCGCGAGCGCTTACCTGAATATTTAGCGTCGGACAGAACAGGTAAGTTTTGGTAATTGCTTAGTTATGTTTTTAGAAACTTCATAGCATAACCAAACCGACTGGAAAGTAAAAATTTATACAAAAGTTGGTACCATCAGATAACAGAGTCTTTTTCATTATGGATTTTGCCTGGAAAACGATGCAAGAACTTACCTTCACCAATTAAAATCTGGCCAAGTCCAAAACATGTCGAGGTAAACTCTATTTAAAACGTGAGTTATCCGTATATTTGTCAAGATGATGTGAGTCTCCCGGTAGTTTCATCAAAGGAACAAAATCAAATCTCATTTCATCTAAACACACCGCCCAAACCTGCACAGATTGCATCGTCGGATTATCTTGTATTTAATTTGTCTCGAATCTCAGGCTGCATCGTAATTAAAACCGTTAGCGACAAAGCTAATGCGCAGCTAAACGTTTTCATAAGCAGGTCTGCTATTTATGATTTCAGCATTCCTTGTGCAGGGTCCTTGGGAACGGGCCGCAAGGTGCAGTGCAATTTGCTTCCACCATCTGCAGGGAGACAGCGGAATTGCACGATTTCGGCGAGGCATTGCAGCACTTAAGCAAGCAAAAAGGATTCTACGGTTACGATGCGGGGTGTTCAATCGATATTTTAGCGTTATTTCTCGCGTATGTGGGGTTAAGATATGTCTCTTTGTGGAAGTACATGTATGTACCGGTTTTTTAATCTTTAGTTGTGTTATTTGAGATCTCTGATCTTAATCATTTCTTTTGATAATTGTGTGCTCTTTTCGAATGTATTGTCAATCGACGAAAGGTTAACTGATAGAGACCTAGTTATGGGATAAGTTTTCCTTTAAACATATTTGTCTTAGTTTTATTGCTTTTTTAGGTTCCAGGTTAGATAATACATCTTCTATAATAGTGATAGGTTGCTAGCCTGTCGCTTTAAATATACCTTAAACTATTTTCTTAGCCGCCTCTTACGGCATCCACGGTAGAAATGCTATTCTAAGCCTGACAACAGACAGGGACCAACACAAAACATCCTATAGGTGCTTAATACATTCCTTAACTGTTTAGTGTTTTAAGGAACCGCCGTAAAAACCCAATTATTACCTGGTAGGCCGAGCAGGCTCACTCGCCTTATGTAGATACTAAACGAAAATGCTGAAAAATGTTTAGCTCGCAGAATAATGGCTATCGTAAATTTACCTACTTCGGTCGTTACTGACCTGTTATCCTATTCTAAAACCAATTTTGAGGAAACGAGGGCTATTCCTTCTCAGAATTTAAGGCGAACATTAAAAAGGCAAATCGAAATTTGTATAACTATCTCCGCGGACTATCAAATACGGGAGGACGATTCATAAGTAATTTTACCATTGTGGCGTTTGAAGTTTAAAATTCAAACGTTGGCCGGGATGGTAATGGCATTTGCATAATAAATAAGCGTATAAGAAAACGGTGTTCCGTATTGAAATCGAATTCGTCGTCATCTTGAGATCGTTATTGTAAAAGCATTATCTGGGATCGGGCGGCGGACCCGGAATATAAATGTGGGGATCGCGGGCGCCGTTTAGAGCAATATGTCAGCCCGGGCCTGTCGCTGGCGAGACCATACCCACTGCCAATTAACTTCTCTGCTTAATTGTAATGCGTCATTAATTTGAAACGTAACCTTACTTACCTACTGTCTTACGTTACTGCCTTACGTTGCTTACAACCTAACTAACCTTTAGGTCATGCAGCGCCCCTATGACATATTCGTGGAATAACCGAACTAAACGATCCTACATCGCGGTAACGAAGTTTCGATGATCGGCTGCATAAATACAACTTCCATCTTTCTTTCTGTGGACTTCGGTTGTGGACATACCAAATAAAATCAAAAACTTATTCGTACGAACCTGAGTACACAATTTTGCACAAATATTAAAGGAAAAAAAAATGTTTTGGCTTCAATATTGAACCATCCATAATTTGGAGTAGGGTCTCAGGGGGTAACATTGCAGTGTTTTAAAAACTCCGAAAATTGGATACCTGTGCATTATTCCTGAATCAACTGGTAAGTATTTAGAGTATTGTAAAGCATTCGCAACCATAAAACCCTTGCGTGCCAATTATGTTTAGTTATAGACAGAAAAAACGACGAAACTCAGGCAGCTTTGCTATACCTAAAACAATAAATCATGTTTCTCTTTATGCTCTGAGGTCGAGTCAAGTTTATATTCGGAAAAATTATATGTATGTTTGCTTAAAGGAATGCAACGCTACAAATTTGGCATAAAGCCATTTTTTTCTAATGTTTTTGAACGAGCTTTCGGAGTATAGTACACATTCATTCACTGAGTCTCGGTCTCTTCTATCCCTACATTTCGACTATCATAAATGTATTTCAAAATCATATAAGTAACGTTAGGTATCGCTGAATAGCCTCTCTTCCATAGGGCCGGAGTTTTTTTTTCAAATATCAAATACAATTGTATCTACCTTATTGATACAATTGCAATGCTCTATTTCTGTTTAATGTATCGTGAACTGTACGAGTATTAGGCGAAATATAACGATAACTTTGATTCACTGTGACCTTGACCGACCTTTTGATCGCGGGTAGGCGAACTTATTATAGCCTTATTCACTAAACATTTAAGCTACTTCGCCTACAGTTTCACAAACGAAAAGAAACAAAGAATCTTAAACAAAAACTGACCTACTGCTTTTGTGTGGAAAGCAAGCGCTTGACCTGTGAGCCACAGCGCTTTTTATAACCTATTTTGTATCCAAGTGCTGGGCAAAGAGTGGCAGATTTTGTGAAATGTATGAAGAAAAGACCGATGATTGGTAGTATTGGTACGAAGTTAAATGCCGCATACAATAAATAAACGTCTTGGGTTGTTGATACTGCGTTTCCACCGCATTTATAGGGATTGTGCGACTTCATTTTGTTCCCATGCGATTACAACGGATTTGATCCATAAATATGGCGACTATTTTAACTACATTGTAATTCACACGTAACCCGAATATGTAGTAATGGCGGCGATCCCGCTGAGCCATTGCCTTTAGCCGGCGCGTGTCACCCGCATGCCGCTAGCGAGCGTCCGCAGACCGCACGCGTTCACACCAACGCTTTCTCAATATTTCACGGATAGCGCGGCAGCTCCTGTCTCTACATGCGACCCTGGTATATTTTTAATAGGAAAACGGCCCTTTTCGTTGCATTTTAAACGAAATGATAGCTAATAGCTAAGATTACACGAATGTGATATTATATACTATGCGTAGCTATGTTGTGACGTCGTCGGCTTCCGTCTTGTAACTAAGAACTATCACCTATCAACATTCAACAGGTAATTTGTAAGTAGGTAATCTAATCAATAACTTGTGTGAGAGGTTTTGAAGTGATTTATTAAATTACAATCTAACTTAGTATTTCACGCTCCTATGTACCCGTAAACCTCACTGAAACAATTGAAGCGCATTAATAGATTACAACTCCGACTACAGCGTGCCAGCTACAACTTAGTGTCAAACGGTGTCGTGTACACGAAACACGGCTTTGATTTTAGTGATCGGAAGTGCGAAGTCCCGAGTGACGTCAAACAGTGACGTCACATGCGGGCGGCACGCGCCTACCGCTCAACCACTTTCGTTAATTGTTTTCCTAACATAATGACTCCCCTATCACTTAATTATTCATGCCCGTCTCGAATAAAACCGATGCCGGAACACTATGTACGGTTTTAATCGAGCCACCCTTGCAAATTGAAACCGTTATCCAAACAATTAGGTGTCCGTAATGTGGATGTATTGAATTATTTTGTGTCTTACACGCAATTACGCGTTCGGTGATGTGAGGATGTATTATACGTTGATGTTTAGGTGGGAAATCAGAGGCGACTCGAGGGTGGAATTTCAAATTGTTTGAAAATATTGAAGTATTTACTAATAATTTATACTTAAAATACTTTTCGCTGTTGGGCACAGGCCTCCTCTCAGTATGATAGAAATAGACAACGCTTCGCAGAACGATTCACGCTTCTCAACCACTTCTACCTAAGAAAATTTTAGTTTTAAAAACAGATTAAAGTGGTATAATAGTGACAGGTTGCTAGCCCGTTGCCTAAAGCACACCCAAACCTAAGTCCCTAGTCACCTCGGTGCTCTTTTAACCCGAAAATATTCATTAATAAGATGCTGATACCAAAAATTTTAAGTTTGGTAAATGAGCAATCTCAACCAGGTGGGATAAATGCGAACAAAATTATTTTGAAGAGCCTATATGAACCACTTAATAGTCTATGACATCGTAGTTTTGATGCCCAACTTTGATCAAGACGTTCCGTAGCGAAAGTCTTTAGCTAAAAATGACAAGATAAAACAATTTTCCATCGGTAACGTTCCAACTAAGCTCTGCTCAACGGCCTTCAGCAACGAAGTGAACCGCCCTCCCTAATTCTGCTAATTATTTGCGTTAAATTGAGTAATAAGTATTTTAAGCAAACTGAGTAATTGCTTCAAAGGGATTAGTAATCTTGTTTGGGACCCCATTGAATTTATGGAGCGTGATTTGTAAACCTTTTGAGAATCCAAATTTTAGCATAATTTCGTAGTAAACAGGAGGACTATTAATAACTGTATTTGGAACAAACAGGTCTACTACACTACGTATAGCTTGTTTCATTCCCCGATGTCATTTAATCGTTATATTAAGTATAATATATAGGTATAACAAAGCACAACAGCAACTGGTTAATCTCCCAGGCTAATTAATACCGCAATCATGTAGGTTTACCTCTGGTTATGGATGTGTGTTGCAATTAGGCATGTCTATTGCGTTTAGAGGTCGTAAGTACCTAAGTAGTCTGATTGTTTATTTAACAACTTAAACTACTTATGTAGTAAGTAGTTTTTTTAATACATCATAGGTAAATAGAAAGCGGCAATTCATCTTTCATTTACCTAGTCGTAGTACGGAAAAGGTACTCTAACGTGAACGAGTCCAAGTCGCGCTTGGCCGGTTTTTTAAATGGCCGCCAATAACCGTTAGGAAGATAACGGATGAAGAACTTTACGATGAACGTTGCATAATCGCCCCAACCCTTCTTATCGAGCTATTTCATGTATTCGCGTCCGTTATATTCGTCCTTGCCTCGTCTTGGTATCGTTAAATAAATCCGACTAATCGCCCAATACAGGATCCTTCGCATTATCCAGACATTGAATACCTTCATTGTCTACAGGAGACGCAGGGAGGACAAAAGCAATACGTTAAAAGCGACAAGGCATTACACAACGATTTTAGTCGCTCTCATAACGTATTAGAGGAGAAAATTGAGACTTAGTTTTAAAAAGGTTGTGCAAAATAGGCAACGGTAGACAAGATCGATGTAACAGCCGCCGGCAAGTTTACGCACGTGCTGCGCCAGCTGCACTATCTTGGACGTAAATAAAAAATGTTAAGACGTCTTGCTGGAGATTTCTATTGTCATTCTATTGTTGTTACAAAACTGGATCAGTCTACCTATTGTGGAAATTTTCGTCATTGTCGGTGCGATTTTGAATCGATTCGTTGGGTAGCGAAGTTAATTTATTTGGCAGTTACTTAGACTAACTTTTATTATTAACTTCATTTTTTGTGCAGAATTATTCAATGTAAGACTTGTAAGTTAGGCCTCTTGTAGACGTCCGGTATTTTCACCGGACAACGGTCCTTTTTATTTGCCCGACTCGCGGTGGTGTATGGCACACAATGGATGTGTATACACGCACCGGATACTTGTCCGGCAAATAATTTATCCGGTGCGTGTACCTATACCTTAACTGTTTAGGTAGTTAAAACAATGTAAACAATCTTGACATGTCTTTTTGTTAAAATACACAGTCTAAAAATGAA
>BHDV01001001.1:59335-90580 GCA_005406045.1 Adoxophyes honmai
AAAAAATTCAAAATTGTTTACCAAAGTCTTCTCAACATCGGGAAAATATTGAAGAAGCTACCAATCTATCTAGGTAAATGACCGGAATAACAATTGTAATATTGTCGTTTATATAATTGTAAGTACTTAAATGACTTGTTACGAACTTACGATATTCTATGCACACTCTAATTTGCATTTTTACGAAAAACTGTAGGTATATCTACTTATTCTTTTTTCCAAAGTTAGGGTAGGTATAAGAATTGAAAGACAAAAAACACTTCAGTTCTAATTTTAAATACGAAACCTTTTCTTTTTCAGAGTTACTTCCTGTAAAGATGACTCGAAATAAGCAGAAGAAAAATACGAAGAAAGTAAGTCATGCTGTGAAGCAATGTCAAATAGCGCTACCGGCTGAAAAGGTGAGTGAACAGCCTGAGAGTAAACCTGAAACTGGCATTGTAGACTCTAAAAATGAAAATGATGCATCTTTATCTTTGATGACGCGTTCCAAAGACATCTCTCCAATATTTGTACATAAACCTGTTGATTTTAAGCCACACGCGCATACTTTAATTACATTAGGAGTAAAGTTTTATCAACCGCACTTAGGACAACACTACACTAAAATTAAGTGTGCATCAATACAGGACCACATAAATCTGATACAGTATTTAAAAAAGAACAAACTGCCGTATCACACATATGGTGACCCAGCTCAAAAGAAAACAAAGGTGGTAATTATAGGGCTGCCTTTGGACACATGCTTAAACAAGGTGAAAGATGAGCTGAAATCAATGGGTATATCTGTTGTACGGGTCCACAAAATGCAGACATTGCAGACAAAAAGACCACACACACTTCTAGTGTTGGCTGTGCTAAATAGTACTGGTGATGAGGACAAGATGATGAAAATTGGAGAATTGCTTGGTCATAAAGTAAAAATGGAAACTCCAAATGTAAAACCTAAGCAATGTCATCGCTGCCAAAAGTGGGGTCATGCGCAGCGCTACTGCCATGGTGTTGTGAGATGCGTCAAATGTGCTGGAGAGCATGCATCTGCAAAATGTGTAAGGGATCCCAAAGTACAGCCACCAAAATGTGTAAATTGTAATGGTGAGCACACAGCTAACTATAAAAAATGTCCTTGCTATCCAAACTCTGAATCATACGAAACATTACAAAGCTTAACAAGAGCCATGGACATACAGAAGGGTCATAAGAATCGTGTGTTAGTGACATTGCTCAACTATCAGGATCTATACAAAAATGTTAATTGTGCCACTAAATTTGAAGAAGTGTTTTAAAGTTACTGTGAATTTTTAATTCTTAGAAGTGAAAAGCTTTGATTGTTTTTTTTTTTGGTGCTGATGTGAAGTTTACTTAAACAATTAAGTAGTTAAGTTTACTTAAATAAGTTTTTTTTTTTAAGTTTTTAAGTGGAGTAGACATTTAATAGGTACTGTTTTGTGTATTGGGTTGGGAACTAAGTACTGTAGATGAGTGTTCACCTGTGTGACCTACCTGTAGATGACTTCAATGTTTCGTTTAAATTCTATGCATCCAATTACATTACCCTCTTTTAATGAATAAGTTAAAATTACTTTAAAAATATACTTTATGTTAAAATTAATTTTGTGTAAAAATATGATTATGTATACTGAACACCTTTTTCATGAAAAGGCTCAGGTACATTAGTTTAAAACTTGCCTGGCAAATAAAATAATTTTAAAGTAAAATATGTCTATTTTATTATTTTCCTTTAACAGTTGTTTTTAATTTTTCATTTATGACATTAATAATACAGTTGAATTTGTGGTATTCAAAGCTTAACAAATTGTTCATTTAAACATTACTTCTAATCTTACTTATCATCTAAATAAGGAACATTTTGAAAATTCTTAAGTAAGCCTTACCAACTAAACTTAAAACTTATATTTACAGATCCATATTTGAAGTAACTTATTTTCTAACTTAAGTTAAAAATCACATACTTGTGACAGCTTGTTTTAAACTACTTATGACTACATCACTGTCAGGGTCCACTTCGGTCAAAGGTGTAACAGAGACCTGAAACAAAAAAAAACAGATTAAATACAGTTTACTTTAGTTATAGTTTAGTTGAGAACACAGTTACAACACATATTTTTGAAAACTTTTTCTCTGACGCCTGTTAAAATAATTTTGCAATGTGTTTAGTTGATAAAATATTATGATCAAGATCATTACAGGGGTCTATAATTTACTCAACTGACTCAACTCGCGCCGTACTACTCGTACTAGCCGGTATGTTGAGATAGAACTTGATCTGATCACTGTTCAGTTATGTACAACGTGATACCAAAATACGATGAAAGCGTAGAGGGGGTCACATGGCCCATTGTAAGTAGTCAATTTACAATATTTTAAGAAAAAAAAAGAAAAATAAAGCCATTGATTCCTCTTATTGACTTTTCAAACCTTTATAAATGAATCTTTGATAATTTCAGTTCTATTAATATAAGTGACAGCTTGCTCCCTAGCAATAATATTGATTTTTTGCTTTGATAATTTACATTTTTTAGCCGGTTTCTTGTAACACGTTGTATAAATGAGAATTATATAAAGTCTTACCTCAAGTTTAATACTGGTGATTGGCAACTGGGAGTCGAGTTCACCCAGTACCCTGTCCAAGGTGTCCACGAGCCGGTCAGCGTCTTTGATGGTGAAGACCATGGGGGGCTTGAACTTCAGCACATTGCTGTCGGGACCGTCGCGGCTGATCAGAATCTTCTCTTCCCGCATCCTGCAATTGTCCAGGTTAAAATATAAATTAAACCGTTATTTAACCGCTATCCATCCAATTGTAATGTTTTTCCAAATTTTTGATCTAGCCTGTCTATCTGGATTAACTATTAACATTCAAATTTCTTAGGGTCTGTCCATAGAGCGTTGTACTTTATGGTTACCTATTATTTTTTTCCTCATTTGACTACCTATGTGAGATATTGAATTAATTTCCATTATTCCTTGATAGGTAATTGGATATTAAGTAGTCAAGTTAAATGTTTTTTACTAAGTTAAATGAAGGATGGACAACAAAATGTTCATGCGAACTTTACGCTTGCTAGTTATTGCTGCAAGGTTTGAGACATAAATCTAGACATGAGTGAGTAGCAAATATCTCCATCTCTGTAGTATTTCGTAGCTTTGTTTCAAAACTCGCAGCAATATTTTGCAAAAGTACCTTATCTATAAGGATCCGAATTTTACTGTCTGTACTTGGCTCTAGAACACCGATAAAAACCAACCTGTTTATAACGTGTTTGGCTTCCGCTGTGGCTGGGGTTCTCGCGCTCCTGTCTGTCACCAGCTCAACACCAACGAAGAGTCCTCTTCCTCGCACATCGCCTACGATCCTATGTCTCAGCTTTAGGTCTTCGCAGCGCTCTAGCAGATGGCGGCCGACTCTGTCCGCGCGCTCCATTAAGTGCTCATCTTCAATGACGTCTAGTACTGCGTTTGCGATGGCGCAGGACACGGGGTTTCCACCATACTGCAAATGTTTTGATTGTTAATTAGATTCATCAACAACATCATCATCCATATACGTATACGTCTCTAGGACGTAGGGATACAGTACCCAGGCTGTCCCAGCGCCTGTAGCAAACTTCACATTCAACTGTTTCGCAGCTGTGTGTAAGTGTCGTCAGATGTTTTATTTCACCGAAAGCTTCGGCTGATCTTCGTCCAGAAATACGTGTTGGTGGTCAAACCGGTATTTGGATATATCAAACTTCTTCAAAAACCACAAACTCACCGTATTAAAGTACTCCACGCCAGTGTCGGCGAAGCTCTTAGCGATCTCCGGCGTTGTGATCACTGCGGCGATTGGGTGCCCGTTGCCCATGGGCTTGCCCATTGTCACGATATCGGGCACCACATCCTGGGTCTCGAAGGCCCACATGTGCGTCCCGACCCGGCCGAAGCCCACTTGAACCTCGTCGGCGATGCATACGCCTCCCGCTTGTCGGACGTGACTGGAAACAAACATGAATTTTATCAATACGATGCACGCTACGGAGGCGTGATTTGAGATGAATAACTGCATACGTAGGAATTCATTTGTTTCTGACTGAAAGTGTTTAAATGCAACTGCAACGGAGACTTGTTAAATCTATGAAAGAATACTTATGACGCAACTCGAACATGTTTGATGAAAGTTTCTTTCTCAAGTTGCTTATTGTAGAGATGGCGTCAGAACTATCATATCAGAACTGTCATATCAGTAAAAGCTTTGTAGTTTATCTTACTTGTCCGGTTATTTTATCGTTTGTAGATTAAATCTTTATAAGTATTCTAATCGTTATTTTATCGCGTACTTGCTAAGTATTTGCAGGAACCACGCTTTTTGGTAATGATCATACATAGCCCAACTAAAATGTCGAGTCATCACACGTGTTTCAAGCCTGCACACTCTACGTGCGTCAAGATAACGACGTTCAGCTTGCAATCTAATAGGTACATTATCATATAAATTGTCATTATATTGACACTTAAGACGAAGTATGAACAGATTGCAACATTATTCAGTTCTGCTGGAGGCGAACTTTACCTAAAACTGTCTACTTAAGTACCTGCCTAGTCTGCAAAGTTGTAATGAGTGTTCATAAATTAATGAAACATGCCTCTGTTGGTCATGTCATTAGCCACCACTCTTCAAAACAGTATCACAAGCCTTTATTTGTAAATAAAATAACTAAAAAAGTTAATTGCACGAAAAAACTGAACTCTGTCAACCTTACTTGCAATAACCGGTTTTATCTAGCCGCAGACTAATTTACACAATAGTAGGTGCTTAGATAAAGTACATTTCATAATAGTTTATCATGTTATCGAGCAAAAAACTAAACATGATGTAGACGCGTGAATTCGATAGCTAACTATGTAACTACGTAAAATAAGTCGGCCGGCTACGTTTCACCTTCGAACCTCGAGATAATGCAACTAACGAAATAAATAGAGCATAATTTTCTCAAAAAAACATTAAACCGAGAAAATCTTACTCAAATTGTTAATCTTCGCTTCCACTTATACCTACTGCATGCATAACGTTACGAGGGCCACACTGAAAGTTTTTAGAAAATCAAAAACTAATCATAGTATCAAGATATTTATATTATTATTGCTTTTCGAAATACTGTCCGTTTACATCAATACATCTCCTCATTCGATGGAACCACTGAGAAAAGCACTTTGCCCACTCGTCCTTAGGGGTCTCTTCGACGGCTTTTTCATAGGCAGTCACTGCTACTTTGACGTCCATAAAACGCTTTTCTCGAAGTTTTTCTTTTATTTTCGGGAATAAATAAAAATTGCACGGAGCAAGGTCGGGGTTGTTGGGCGGATGACCCAGTATTTCTGTTTCTGACGTCGCCAAATAGTCGGTTGTCTGCTTGGCCGTGTGCAGCGAGGAGTTTTTATGGTGCAGGAGGATCTTACTTCGAAGCCATTTCTCTCGAACTTTTTCCAAGACAAGTGGTAAACAATTGATACTATACCACTCTGCGGTAACTGTTTTTTTATCTTCTAAAATAATCATTGCGTAGTGGCCTGTCCTGCCGAAAAAAGAGGCTACCATCTTTTTGCCCACGCTGCGACCTCTCTTTTTTTCAGTGGGCAACTCCTCTAAAGGAAACACTCAATGACCAGATAATCTTTTAGTTTCGAGATATCAACAGAAAATCCAGCTTTCGTCATCTGTAACTGTATTGAAAACAGCGTTTGAGTCACCTCCGTCAAATCTCGGCAACATTTCACGGCACCAATCGATGTGGCGGAGTTTTTGAGCTTCAGTCAAATTGTGGGGTATCCACCGAGTACACAGCTTCCTAACCGCTAAATGCTCGTGTAGGATTTTCTGCATTTGACTCATACTAATGCCTAAGGTGGTCCAAATCTGCCGGTAGGTCATTCATTTGTCAGACTCTACCATGAGTCGCACGGCACTTGTGTTCTCGTCAGTACTCGCCGTAGAAGGACGTCCCTCACGAAAATCATCAGTCAGAGTATTGCGACAACATTTACACTTGTTAAACCAGTTGTAAACAGTGGCACGAGACGGAGCTGCATCATGAAAAACCATTCGAAGTCTTTCATAACTTTCTTGTTGACTTAAATGACACCGAAAGTCATAAAAAAATATAGCACGAAAATTTTCTCGCGTTAAATTCATTTTGACGTGAAACTAGCTGTTTTTAATTTGCCGCCAAATGGAAAAAACAAATGACAGTCGAATGAAATGTAGTCAATAATATTGGCAAAGAGTTCCATTTTTAAATTACGAATATATTTTTTTGTTGTATCGTTTCTAAGTGGGTAATTCTAAAAACTTTCAGTGTCGCCCTCGTATCACAATCATAGGTCAGTTCTTGTTTATTCGATGCGACGAGATATTATATTCCTCCATCTATCTAAAATACCTACACACTTTTTTAAGTACGTAAATGTAGGTACTGTTTTAGACTAAGACTTTTAAAGTAACGATTTCGACGTGATTTAAACGTTCAAGTTAGAAGCACCTATTGCCCACGAATCGGATTAATTTGTAACAGTAGCTCCTAAATACAGTACAGTATAACAGCAAACTACTTACTCGTAAACTTTCTTGAAATATCCATTGGGCGGTATGATTTGGCCGCCACAGCTCTGAAGACTCTCAGCAATAAAAGCGCAAACTCCACCATGTGTTTTGGTGGCTGTCTCACAGAGAACCTTCACTTCATCAGCGTACAGCTGCCCCAATTCTTCCTCCGAATACGAATCTTGGGGGCACGTGTACTTGCCCCTGTATACGTCTGGCACCGGCGCCTGTTACATAATGGTAGTGTTAGAAACTTAGTTCACTAGTCCAACTAAATGCCATTATGTTGGGATGGTAAAGGGCTAATGAGTTTAAAAAACGAATAGTTTGCGAGTTGACATGCTAACCTAACCTAACCTAACATTTTCGTAACGATGTGTTGCCTGCAACTTTTCAAACGAAAGCAAGACAGTCGTACATTGCCGTGAAAATATTCCAAAAGTATTCTAATGACCTAGGCGAGTTTGTAAGTAACTAAATTACTCCACTAAAGTTGTTTAAACGCGAATGCAAACGACATTAACATTGAATAAACATGAGAAACAACGACCAGTACGTACAAGTAGTTTTAGACGCAAAGGCATAGTTTCTGTCGGTCCAACTGTAAACAATAAACACTAGGGTTTCATGTTTCTGCGCTGCCAACACACGCTCCGGGCGTTTACTGTGGAGCATCCGTATCATTCTGCCTCTGCTAACGACAATTGTATTCTTTTTCAGGATTCCGTACCAGGAAATTTTAAAATCTGATAGGGTCACTTTGTCGTCCGCTTGTTTGTCTGTTTGTCAAGACCCTTTTCTCATTATCAGTTATGAGTGAACATTTAACATTGAATTAATACTTATACTAGGGTCTCTGCGCGGTAAAGATATGTTTTTGCTTGATAACGACTAATGTTGTATAGATATGTACGGAACCATTAGTACGAGATTCCGACTTGCTCTTGTTTCTTATAATTTTTAATGTTTCATCATGCAAAGTTCAATTACGTACGTACCTACATCACAACGCGATTACGACAAATGAAGATTTACTGTCTAAATTTCAATAAATTTCCATTAACAAATTTTAAGATAATGTTACGAGCAAAGTGAAGCCATTACATGTTAATGGTCGTATGTACGGGGTAGTATATTAATTAAATTTAGCTCACGATTTTATTGTAATTTGGGGAATCTACTCGTATTGTTTAATTATCCACGAAAGGGATTTTTAAGGAGTCGTATTTTTAAAGGCATGTGTTATAGAGTTTGGGATTGACGCTAGAGCGTCTGCCGCAAGGTTAAAGTTGGATTAACTTACCACATGAACCCAGTCTGGCTTCTCGGGCCCTCCGGGTAGGTTCAGTTTGTATGGCGATATATCTATCATAGAGGTAAGGTGACCATGATATGCGCTGTAACAAAGATGCTCTAAGCACCCCAAAAGACTTCGACCCCATCGAAGTTTCAAAATTTCAAACATGCAACATGCAAACTATTTCCTGGCATTATAAAGCTGCGAACGCACGTAGCGTTATTGTCTAACGTGGCATGGTGCCGTGGCGATCACGGCGGTCGCAGCGCTAGTGCTAATTACGACTAATTTCACACTTCAACGCTCCGACTGCTATAGATATTCCCAATACTCAATCTGTCGACAGATTAGCTTACTAGAGGTAGAAAAATTACATAACACCCATAATAATCTGTAATTATTCTACCTCTGGGAAACTAAATTGTCCACGGATTTAAAATTGGGACCGGCCGTTAGACAATCATACTACAGAAATCAGTAAAGTAGGCAACAAGAAAAGCGCGGTAACCTTATTCGAACTTGTATGAAAATAGAGGCAGTCTATGCGACTTATGTCATAGAAGTACGAATGTTACAACTGTTACGCTTCCGCGCCGCCCCGCCGCCGCTCTGTACGTTTGCAGCTTCAACGAGGTACTTACACGAATATTGAAATCGAACGCTAATTAATTCCCGATATCAGACTCTTGCGTGAATTTAGGGAGGAGCTATTTTATTTGGGAACTCGAATCAGTGTGTCTAATTATCTAACAAGCTCGATTAATTAAGCTTCTGACGAAGTTCGCGGATCAGGTTATTTGATGAGTGAAGTATCACAATTTTGAATGCTTGCGTTACTTCTACCCGGAAAATTCGTAAATAACTTTTAGCTCGACGTTAGGAAACAAAAAGTAATTCAACGGAACTGACTCTAAGAATTTATAGTAAGTATAAGTACCTCTATGCTAGGAAATCTTCTCAATTGTGTGGACGAAGGTCCTCACTGATGGTAGATTTAGACTTTAATGGTTCAAGCTTACTCATACTAAGATATAAAGAAGATGCTTACTGGTCTAGTGTTATGACATCCTTCTTGTTGGTATGAACTTTGGCAAGCCTTAAAGCGAGGTCGTTGGCCTCTGAGCCCGAGTTAACAAGGAAGCAGACAGAGAGAGGCTCCGGCATGGTCTTTACTATCCTCTCCGCAAGGATCACTAGTTCGTCATGGAGGTAGCGGTTGTTCGTGGATATTAGAGACATCTGATTCCTTCCGGCTTCTACCACGTGCGGGTGGCAATGTCCAACTAGAGAAACAGAGATAAGGTCATAGTTATTAAGTGTGAGGTTTTCGATACATGCAAATAAGTATTTCATTTTAACTCCCAATTATTTAAACCACATTTAACAGATTTTCATTATTTTTGTACCTACTAGTTCTGGTAATTAATTAATTATCTAGTCAAATTAGGTAGTAGCGTAGTAACGCAGGATTTGAAATAAAACTAAACTCATGAAAACTATTAATCTATAGATCTTGAATTACATTTTCATAATTTGAGTCTCAATTTATGTGCCATTTGTATAACTAACTGTAAACTGATGAGGATGAGACATTGTAGCTATTTCTTTTTTGTAATTCCCTTTAAAATATTTCGGTAGGGCTGCGTGATGTTTTGTTAAAATTGTTTACTACCTGTAAAACTACCTGCCAACATCCCCGAGAAATAAGACAACAATGGAGCTCTGGGAGATTTTAATATTTCAAAAGCAAGACTTACCGTGGGCCACATTATTGATGCAGTCGAGATATCGCTCGCCTTGTTCGTCGTACATGTACTGGGCGATTCCCCGGACTATTTTAAGGGGCGATGAACGGAAAAACAGCTGACAAGCAGCCCTGAAATAATTTTACTATTAGTACTAGGCACAGTAAAACCAGATTTCTGGCTCACCGCAGAACGTTATCACAATAAATGTACAAAATATTTTCATTGTTGAGCAACGCAATGTCACTATGGCGTTCACGTAAATAGGCTTTATGGTGGGTCAGTGCATTGTAAGACAAAACTCCCGACATTTCAAAATACGCAACAATTAATGATCCAGTTTTGATGAGAATTATCCGACATGATCTAGTTTTCGATTAAATACCACGAACCTACTATTCGGTCAAACTGTTTAGAAATTACGCATCTTTGTTGCGTTCTGGGGTTAGAAAATGTTTCATATTCAGTAAATGTATCTTTTCGACCTAGATTTGCCGAACCTACGAAACAATCACTTGTACCGAGTTTCTCGATACTTTAGGTAAGTTAGATTTGCCAGAGCAGCCGATTAATTAAACGGGCTGTACGAAGTCCAGACTAACAAACCAAATTAAACTAAACTATGTAGACACTGGCGATAAGATTCTGTGTAGCCAAGTCCAGATGAAATGGTACTAAGTTCTTCTATTGATACATACGGCTGAGTTAGTAGGGCCGGCAAATTAATCATTGCACTTACCCGACATGTTTTTCACGGAGCCTGATGGTTTCAGATTTGGGCATCGACTGTAGATAAGCCATTTTCTTTTCTTGACTAGAATTACTTATTCTGTAAAGAGATAATAAACGTTATTATGGTCGCTGGAACTCGTAAAGCTAATGGACTATCTCCTCTGCACGAATGTCGTGACTTTGTTGTTTTGATTCTAGGTGTATCAATGTTTAATGCTCTCGTTAACAACTAGTATGAACGTAAATGGGTAGCTATTTTGCGATTATGTGAGCGCGATGACAGCGTTTTCTTTAAATGACAATAATAATCTTTACACGCCGTGTAATCTCAGCCCGTTGCCTTCTCTCCTATTTATTTCTGTACTTATTGAAATTGTATCGTGTTCAATAAATTATACTTAAAAAAAGTATTTGAATAGTTGTACGATTATGCCATTAACATGCTCCCCTCTACGCTACCTGAGAAAAATCTGACCATGAGACAATTTACTAGGATTGACCTAGTCCCAGACGAGGCTACTATGAAGTTACAAGTAAGTTCTGGGTACTAAGCAACGGATAGATCCACCCACTCGGGACCTCGAGCTACGTAGTCAGGTTCTACTTATAACCAGCAAACAACGTTAAATAAAGTCTGCATTTACTCAAAATTGATTTTCTTAAAATAAAAAAATAAATAAAAAATATACTAGAAGTGGCTGCGAAGCGTGATATGTTCATAGTCAAGGTTTTGTCTATGTCACGTTTCGTGTGCTCTGCCTACCCCATTTGGGAACACGGGCGTATGTATGTATGTAAAAAAATAGCAAAAATGCACGCGCAAAATTCGACCACGAATAAAAAAGAAAGATAATATTAATCGAAACATTCAAAACGCACGCTCTGGAAAGCTGCGATTGACAGACGGTAAACGAACACTCGCCAATCCCGAATGCACGAACCAACAAAAAACATAAAATGTCAAAAATACTCACCAAAATTATACAATACGGAATACTGTGATATTTGGGGTTGGACTATACTAAGAGCCGTGACGTGCGTGCGCACAGATGAGCAGGGAATGCTGGTAAGGATGCGTCGCACCTGATTATATACGGGCGAGCGGCGCGGCGCTCACGCCCCTGCCGCGTCCAATGAAAACAAAAGCGGCGCGTTATCACCAACGTAGTTGATAAGCACATCACTGCAAGCCGGCGACCACGCGGCCGAAGCGTCGCGGCCAGCGGCCCAACGCATGGCTGTTAAGGCGAAGAGCCTCCATAGGACCTAGGCTAGAGACCTAGCGATGCACCCGGCTTCGCTTTTCAAGATAAATGGAAGCTGGTGACGATAGTATGCTATAAACAAGATGTTTAGAGTTGTAATTGTTGCGTGAGTTTACAGTGATCGTCCTCGTTAGAGATCGCGTGAACGATTTGTATGAACAATTTTAGCAGCGCTGGTTCGGTCACTAGTGGAAGTAAGAAAAAAATACCATACAAATCGTTTATGCCTGTGCTGGCTAGTAAGTACCTAAGTATAGTCGCTGTATTCATGGTAATGGTATTGTTGCCATCAGATAACAAACAGATACAAAGAAAGTAAGAATTCTTGTAGAATAATCAAATATGGAACTTTTTGCCTCGTTCGTTATTCAGAGAGAGGAAGAATGATGTCGGATGGTAGGTACATTGAGATTGTTTTGTTTTAAGCAAAGTTTAGTTGTTAGTAAGTCTGACTTAATATAACAACTACTTATAGTATTCTAGTTCTAGATAGGAAGTATAACTACGGACCGTAATTGTTCTTCGAAGTTATGAGAACTACGGAAGATAGATGAACGGGTTACAATTATTGATACTTAGGGTGTACCTAGGTACTTTGTAGTTATGACTCTTGAGACAAATTAGAGGATTTTCTGCTAAAAACCACGAGTTGGAATATAAAGGTAGTCTGGGATCAGCGTAGGCAAATGCCATCGTTAAATTCCAGCGACATTTTTTTGGACCTTTTTGTTATATCTACTTAGTTACTTACATACATTCCGGGAACCAAACATCATTATAGACCTAAGTAAAGAACTAAGTGCGTACATTTACTCTATTGTATCACCTAAAATGACCACAATAGACCACGTGGGGTCAAAGTATTATGATTCTGGGACCAAACATCATTAAAGACTGTTAAATAAAGAACTAAATAAATTATTCTCTATTTAGTTACCTAAAATAGGTAAATAACCACAATAGATTCCATCACAACAAAGTATTTTATTTCCTGATACGATAAACACCTCTTTCAAGGCTAGGTATATCGCATCAATGCTTTCGTTTTAGACAAATTAGTTAAAATATGGATATTGCATAACTTGAAATGACCTAAGTATTATGAGAGAACTTACCTTTTTCAACGATACGTCAGAGGATTCACACCCAGTTCGTTTACATAATCACAATGTCTACTCGTGATATACAAAGATTATTTAAAAGATAGTGACGAATTTAGGACCCGCAGATTAAGTGGGCACCTAATTGGTACATCGATAATATTACAATATCTTGATCCTTTATTCTCTATCCTTAATATAATCCGCAATTTGTAATGATAACGCACATATGAATCGGTATAGGCATTACTAATCGTCACTTAGCTAACAATACCGCGTAAGTCAGTTTTGCTTAGTTTTCAGGAGACACAAAAAACTGCATAAAAAATTTAATTTTTACAATACGGGCATTATATAAATGCAAATATTATGGGGTATTGAGTCTAGATAAGATGAATATTAAAGTATACATGTATTTGGCTTGAAGTGGTAATTTTCATGACTTACGCGGTTTTACTCCAACAAAATTAAAGACTTGAGCGGTGTTCGTAACATACATGTTGTAATTATTTTAGCAAATAATATTGAAATATAAAATAAATAAACAATATTTTTAAAAAGGATTATCACCAGTAACATAAACTATTGTCCTTCATAAAAATTTTACTTAAACAAAAAGTTTTAATACGACAAAAACTATAAAATCTTAACTAAATGTATTATGAAATAAAGTGATAGAAAATACCTTCTAACGAGATTAACGAGATTTTTCTTTGACTTAAATAACTCCATACTGATATATCAATAATACTATCAAGTCCTTTTTCTTAATTTCCAATTTACTCATAATAATTCTTAGCTATCACTAGTGCCTAACGGTAGGCACATTAAACACACCATAATCCAAATTAAATACATACATACATACATACCCTCACGCCTGTATTCCCAAGAGGGGTAGGCAGAGCACTTGAATTCAAAAATCCAGTGCCACGTTTAGCAATTTCAGGGTAATCTGACAGTTAAACGTGATATTGCAGTGACAGGTTGCTACACAACAACACAACACACAAGGTTGGTTTACAAGATAATAATTCAAATTAAAAGACTCAAAATAAAAGTTTTAAAATGAAGCGAACTTATCCAAATAAGTCTTCATAATTTTCAAAAAATAGATACTGACATCTAATGACAATAAACAGTTAAATCTTAAAAGGCAACGCGTTGTTTCGGCGTCTAGGCCTTTGTAATCGTGAAGGTCCTTACATCTTTGCAGTTTTTCCAAAAATAATTTTGGGGAGCTCTTTTAACATTCTGATATTAGTGATATTTAATGGCCGATAAGGCAATGGCTGCAAAGGTTCATCAAAAATTTGCTACACCAAATTGTTCCATCTGGTTTGAACACCCTATACCTACTCAGTAACAGGGGTGTCTCCGGCTATTCTTTAAGGACAAATCTTTATAATTAGTGAACTTAAAGTCTGTTATTTTTCTCTGGGACCTAGTATTATTGGCGAATGTATCACACTGTGCCATTTCCTCGTCTGAACTAGTTTATTCCGGGCAAGCATAAAGGGCAAAACTTCTGGTATCATTTCAGTCTTTGGACTTATGTATACCAGGACCTGCAGATTTATGGTCTTTCATTAATAAGTTTGCCTGTAATTGTGCAGGTTTAGTTAATTCTAATCGTTTTTGTTTAATACAACCATACTTCTGTGTAAGCCTTACCTACTTTTGCAAACCATGGAAAGTACTTAGTGACTTCGCATGGAGTCTCAAATTTTGAAAACTTTTTATCACCACAGCAAGTCGCGTCATTGTCCATGATCTCGTTCATACATAATGTATATACATAATTCTCACGCCTATGTTCCCTAGAGGGGTAGGCGGAGCACATGGATTTAACAATCCAGTGCCACATTCAGCAATTTCATGGTTATTAGATGGATTCAGATCTCGTTCATAGTAAGTAAATAAGTAGGTACATATGTGAGTAAATACTTCTTTCTCAAAAAAGCACGTTTAAAAATACGCTCTAAATAGTACAAAAGGCCGACTTATCCCATAGGGGATCTCTTACCTTTGGGAACCTTTTTCTTAGTTATTTTGTTTTCAGGAGTAAAATAAATTTATACTTTCAAAGCGGTAATCATTAGTTAGTACATTTCACCTTAGATACATTAATTTTACACCAAAAACGCTCCCGCAAATAACGCAGTAGTCAGAAGTTTATAACAGAAATACAGCTTAAGCCAGCGAAACAAGTACCAAAATTTATAAGAAATACCGCTCAAGTCAACAAAACCTTTCATTGCAACACCGCTTAAGTTGTACCATGGTTTTAATTTAATTTTTATGCAGTAATTAAATGTATACCATTATAATATTGTACATTAATTAATTAACTTATCTTTTAGCTACATATTAGTATACAGTCCGTTTGAAAATCTCTACTAATTTAAAAACTATAGACAATCTAATGACTAGCGACGTGAACCATGCCAATTTTCTATGGCGGATTGATGACTTGCGCGGTGTTTGGGCAAGCAATGAGTTGTGTGGTGTTACTATTTCTTAAATATCGCGCTCTAATTGGTCGATACAGCCTCCAGGGTGAGCCCATTGGATGTGCAAAAAAATAATCTACCGATTGGTATACAAAACGTCATATGGCCAATTTTTGACTTACGCGGTATTGTTAGCTAAGTGACGTAATGCTTTTGAAATACTCTGAAACTGACTTGAGGTAGGTAACTTTGTACAGTCCCCGACTTCTAATTTGGCAAGTTTTAAGTAGTGGAGGAAGTTCTCGCACTGCTTTTTCCATGGAAAAGCGATGCACCAACTTTGAGGGTGTGTCCTTAAAATCTTTCCTAGGTAGATACCGGGGACTGTAAATCAGTTTTTCGATATTTTTAATACAAAATCGATGTCCTATAATAAAAATGAAATACTTTAAAGACTTGTAGTCTACTTTATTGCAAACCGTACTTCAGCATGTTTTTACAATGACGACGGCAAACTAGATTGGTTTATCATGAAACTGTGTTATGAAGTAGTCCATGAAAAGTTATAAGGGGCAGGTTTTATCAGTTATACCAAACTGCTGCGACGTCTATTTTTCAACCACTGACCACGCAAAATTTTATCTAGAGCATCCTTACGCCCAAAATGTAAAATCCGTGTTAACGAAATGTTTGCACGCGAGCAAGTCGTCCTGTAAATTTTTCACGCTTCAGCGCGGTTTTTGTGCATGACAACGTTCGCTTGTGTGTGCTACAAAAGCGTTTTCAGTGGATCCAGTTTATGTACACGGCAAACCCCATTCAGGCTAGCAGGATCAAAGATAACTAACGGTTAGTTCTCTATACTGCCTGATTGTATGTGATATGATTTTAAGTTAGCATGGAAAGGATTACAAGAATGTAGTAAAAAAGAAATTAATTAGGTACATTAGATCGCTGATGCTTGTTTTTTTCAGACCGTACCTCCCTTTTATTTATAAATAGAACAGTCATGTTTATAGTAGTAATAGCAACTTTGATAGCGTTAAGTAATAGGTAATATAATATATTTGTTTGGCAAACTCATTTGCGGAATATTCCATCTATTTATTTATACGGATACGACGTCATACCATCATTCAGAGTCGTAAATCACGTAGCAAGAAATTTACCTTTGACTTTCTTTGAATAAACAGGTAAAACGGTTGATAACACGGCAGCTATTTTTACTATAGGATGACTTGTTTATGCTACGAGTAAGTACACACGCACCGTAGTTACTGTTCTTAGAACATTTGTAAAGAATTAATTAAACTGTGAAACCTATGGGTAAGCCTAAGCGAAGCGTGCAATTTCTTGTAAAAATGCCATTAAGTAGATACTATTGAAGGCATGAGTTGCTCATAAATGAACATACTAAGGTTTAAAATTGTAAAGTTAAATCTTGTGACCAGAGCTACATGACAAAATTAGGATCCTAGCGAATAGTTTCTAGTCATAACTAGCTATTTATTTTGGAATCTTTAGGAATACATACATACATACATATTCTCACGCCTGTATTCCCAAGAGGGGTAGGCAGAGAACGTGAATTAAAAAATCCAGTGCCACGTTTAGCAGTTTCAGGGTAACCAGATGGACAGATGGTTAAACGTGATATTGCAGTGACAGGTTGCTAGCCCATCGCCCACAATACACTAACCCTTTCCCAGAGTCGGCTCTTACGACACCCACGGGAAGAAAGGGGGAGGTGCTATTCTAACCCGGCACCACACGGGTCTTTAGGAATAATCCTAGTTTTTTGGCTACCGTACATATGCATAACAGATTATGAAAAAATATTAATTAATAAATTAGCAACTATCTGTGTGCGCTTAGGCGGTCATTAGCAGATCTGTTGTCGTATTCTGTAAGTTGTTAAAACCTAAAACCGTAATCGACGTAGTAAGTAGACGTTTTGTTTTTTTTGTGTATTGTATATGACACTGCGGATTTTTTCACGCCACTGGGCTGATACGATAGATGTTGATATGAAACCAATTTTACATCATTTCGTTTTTATTTCGCAACTTCATACAAACGCGAAAAACAAGATTATATCTACTTACTACGTCGAATTCTGTATTAGGTACTTACCAACTTACAGAATGTAACAACAGAAACTTGATATTCTGCTAATGACCTGCCTGACAAACAGATACTTGCTAATTTACGCTAATTTTGTCATTTATCTTGTTTTTCATGTCTATGTCTAGATGTTCAAGTTAGGATGTAAATAGGACATTTTGACTTAGTATAAAATGCTGGAAAGAAAATATTTAAAAAAAACTGCCCGGATCGGGAGCAAAGTCTAAGTTACGGAAGCGGTTTTTAGTAAAGTGTAAATTACAGTAGAATTCAAAGTACCTATGTAGGTACAGTCGAGTTCATAAATATATGAGCAGACAAATGCCAAATATGTAAACTTTTGCACCTTATTGTCAATGTCATAAAGGTGTACAGATATTTTTGAACCCTCAGTTTTGCTCATATTTTAATGAACTCGACTGTACCTATGTGTAAACTTACTATGCCATTTTAGGTAGATATGTAAGTAGTAAATAGTAAATACTTTAATTTAGCCTTGCCTTGAATTGGTGCCGAATATGCCGTGTGGTGTCGGGATAGAATAATACCTCTACATTTTTTCCATGGATGTCGTAAGAGGCGACTGAGGAAATAGGTTTAGGTATGATTTAGGCGACAGGCTAGCAACCTGTCACTATAAAACCTCTTCCATCTTTACAAACCTAAAACTATGCTCGAAGCGGCTGCGAAGCGTGATATACCTACTCATAATCATGGTTCTGACTATGTCACGTTTCGTGTGCTCTGCCTACCCCATTTGGGAACACAGGCGTGATTTTATGTATGTATGTATGTATGTTGAACTGGAAGTAGGAAATTAATGTTTACAACTGAAGTGCATTTGATTATTGACATTGAAGTCTAAAGATGTCTCGTAATTAATATAAAATCCGAGATTAATTTTAAAACTTATAAAATAGTCCCTGCACTTGGTTATACCTATGTTAGATGTGGCGTACCATTAACGTTGTTAGTTCCCAGTGACCGCCATCGCTAGCTACAGAGTAAACGAATTGTGTGGTGAATTTCACCCCCTACAAGTGACCGCTTCCAAAATTGAAAAGTACTTAAGTAAGTAAGTAAGCAGGTAGCTGAACACTTTATTGTAGCTACAAAAGGAAAAAAAATACAAATGAAATGGCGAAGTACAAAGGCGGACTTATCCCTTAAGGCATAAAAGTTGTAAAATTCTCCAGACAAACCCTTTACATCAAACCCTGCGCAAGCGCCCCGCTTTCACCTACAGCCTCTTAGGGTCTCACCAAACCAGTAGACGCCTTTTCGGCAAAATGCGGGTAGAAAAAGCTTTTTGTCAACGCAATAAGGGCGAACAAGACGTGAATTGGCTCGGTCGAACGAGCCGAGCCGATTGACGTCTTGTTCGCCTTTATTGCGTTGACATAACGCTTTTTCTACCCGCATTTTGCCGAAAAGGCGTCGACTAATGTGGGGAGACCCTTAGCCAGCTTACGACTTTACCGCGTTTTCTGGCAAGTCTGGAAATACTTTTAATCCCTCGCATAGGTTAAGTTACCAATAGTTACATTATGGTTACCATTATAATCATGACTATGCTTCCAAACTGGGTAGGCAGAGCATACAATGCGACACATAGACAAAACCATGATTATTACACGTTTCGGAGCAATCCATGTGGCGTCGGGCTTAGAATAACATCTCTCCACTTCTTCCATAGATGTAGTACCTACCTAAACGTAAAATGCAAATAAGGAAATAGGTTAAGACATGCTTTAGTCGACAGGCTAGTAACCTGTCACTATCATACCTTTTTCGTCTGTTTTAAACCAAAAATTGTTCTAGAAGAATTGTGTGTAGAACGGAATAGATTCACAAAAAAAAAAGAATTTGATCAAACAAAGGTAAGACAAAGAGTAATAAATTAGAATTGCAATTGGAGCCACGCTCCAAATATAAGCCATTAAATGCGATATCTATCACGTATGGGAGGGAAAGTAAAAGACGAAAAACAAAGAAAACGCATTTTCCCAGCACGAATATTATTAGGCAGCCGCAAGGTCGCGCGGGTTGTTGACCGGAGAGATGTTATTCACTTATCAGGACACTTTGGCTCCTTATTTATATTTGAGGTTCCTTCACAGGCCGAGATTAGGTCATTTCTTTCTCAGAGCTCCTTTTATCTAGTCTAGTCCCTCGGTAGACTCTAGTAATAGAAGCTACATAATATAATAGAGGCCCTCCAGTCTAGGCACTTACATAACTAATAACTTTGCCTTATTTATACTTAGGTACATACATCACGGCAGTGTTTTGTATGTTTTATGTATGTAGGCAGCGCCAGAACATTACATAGACCATGGCCATTTCATAGCTACTTCTTAGGTAAATAAACCTAGGTTTTAAAAAGGTATCTAGGTATATTATCTAACAGCGACAGGTTGCTAGCCTGTCGCTTAAATAAAACGTACCTTATCCTATATTCCATAGTTGCGCCTTACAGTATTCACGTACGGTCAGGACAATTCATGAGCCACCATAGAACCCTTTCAAAGAAAAAGTCATTACGATTTCCCTTAATAATCAATAGGATGTCACTGTGACGTTTACTGTGAATTGAATCCATGGTGGCTCATAAACTAAAGTCTTTGACTGTTTTGTGTTCGTAAGTAATAGAGTGGTATTATTCTAAACCCGACACCACATGGGGCGTTATTAATGTACTTACGAATTACACAAATACTGCTGTTTGGACTGAATATTCAGTATCTAATTTGGTCTAGAAAATGGTTACTGTATCAGGCTCTAAATGGATACTGAGCCAGCAACGATAAATGTACCCATTATCTGCAATAATAGAGCTACTTTTATCAAAGTGGCAATCTAGCAGATAAAAAGATTTGGGTATTCTAAGAACAAAATATATTTTACGATACTAGGTATTTTGATTTAATTCTTGACTTTTGAGCAACCAAATTGTGTGTCAAATAAATCTAAGTAGCTAAGTATTTTTACAAATAGTGATTGAATGCTAAAGTTGGGTAATTATAATTATCAACTGTTATCGTGATCAAATTTACTTCTGTAAATATTGCACTTCATGCATCAGGCTGATAAACCCGGCAGAAGGTTATCAGAGATGTTAAGAGTAACCTCAATAACCTACATCTTATCATTGATTGATAGTAACAATAATATTTGCCTGTACCCACATAATAATATCTACTAGTAAACATTGTCAAAACGACAATTGCGTCACAAAACCAATACCTACACGTTCTTGCCTATAAATAACACAAGCTATGTTTTTTTGCGTCGAAGTTTACATATTTCAAGTTTATAATTGTTCTATTAACTATCTCATTTTGACAAAGTAAATAATTAAGGTTTACGACTCCGATGCGTCATGCATTTTCTTACTCGTTTAAAGATTAATTAAATCATTGTAGAGATAAAATGTTACACGTGTTTGTATTGAAACAGCTTTCTTTGAATTGTACCTAGATATAGGTGAACCAATGAACCAACAAATAAATTGAGTTACGGGAAACCTAAATGTTTCGATACTGTCCTGTTAGTATCGAGATTAAATTACAAGGTGTTAGTTACAAACATACGAGTAAAGCAGAAAGGCAGTTAAATGGCCCATTATAAGGAGTCAATTTACAATATTTAAAAAAAGAAAAAAAAAACATTAATAGTTACCTACTCTTACTTAGGACATTTGTAATTCATTTACCAAAGCAAGTTTACATTTAGGTTTTGTAAGATACTTTATCATAATATTGAACTTAAACGTTTGTAACACAAAACAACAATCGCTTTACCAACAATTAAATATTAATCGCATACAAAGTTTCAGGTCGTAGAGTTATCTAAGCCGGCATGATAACTCGTTTATGGTAACTCGCTACTGCTACCAATTATTTATTTATTTTGCTGACGCTACCATTGTGGGAACACGTGCGAGTCACGCCTGGCCGTCGTGTGAACTATTTATCGATGTTCTACCTCAGTAGAGTACGGTTGACAAAACAGCGTAGATAAATAAACGTTTCGTAACTAGTTAAAAACTGGCTACAAAGAGCTTATCTTTGAATGTAAAAGCCAACAAATGCTAAACCTTACATACATACATCACGTCTGTATTCCTAAATAGGGGCAGGTAGAGCAAAAAAAAAAAATAACGTAGATAAAGGCTGCAATAGTGGCAGGTTGCTAGTATGCCTAAACTTATATCCTTAGTCGCCTCTTACGACATCCGTGGAAGAAAATGGAACAAGGCAAACCTTTTAAACCCTTTAGTGAAACAAATGGATAGCTCAAGTTTTAAATCGAATTTAGATCGAAATTTTCGACCTAGTTTTTCATCTCAGAGCCACGTCACGCGCAATGTGAGTATTTAGAATACTAACATACATACATACACATATTCTCACGCCTGTATTCCCAAGAGGGGTAGGCAGAGCACATGAATTAAAAAATCCAGTGCCACGTTTAGCTATTTCAGGGTAAGCAGATGGTCAAACGTGATATTGCAGTGACAGGTTGCTAGCCCATCGCCCACAATACACTAACCCTTTCCTAGAGTCGACTCTTACGACACCCACGGGAAGAAAGGGGGAGGTGCTATTCTAACCCAGCACCACACGGCTTGTCTATTTCATCAAACGCCAAAGGGGTAAGGAGCATTTCTGAAAATGTTTGCCTTTCTATATTTTTGTGACATTTTCTGCCATTTTTATGTTATTTGTAGGGACTCAAAACCACGAGTTTTTTCTGTTCTAGTAAGAGAAAAAATGTGTCCCAAAAATTAAAAAATAATAATAAGAGACACTGAAGCCAATTTTATTGATTCCTGTCCCACCATAGAACCTAGGTATTTACAATGAACGTCATAGTAACATTTCATTGCTCGACAAAGAAAACAATATCACGTTTATTGTAACAACGTCCTGTGGTGGGTCAGAAATCAATTGGATGGCTTTATTCATGCATTAGTACCTAGCTAACCTAAATAATAACTACTAATTTTAATTCCGCTGATAACAAATGCTTATTATCTGTCTATCAATTTCAAGTAAGTAATTATCTAATTATGTCTCGATGCATCCGTCAGCTAAGAATAAACATTGTAAGGTTATCTGAAAATATTTATCTATGTAGAATATCGCTTCTATTCACGTCCAGGCTTATATCGTATTTAAAGCTTGCCTTGTCTCAAGATAATTATTCTATTTGTTACAAAACAAGTTTACCAATAGCTTATTTTAGAGGTCGGAGTAGATACAGTGCATGTCATAAGGTACAGAAAATAATATACATACCATCCCGCTTGTATTCCCAAATGGGGTAGGCAGAACACACGAAACGCAGCATATACATAACCATTCATGACTATGTCACGTTTGGTGGCCACCTCTAGCATATTCTTTCAGTTATTATGATATATTCAGGTATTTATGACGGATTTCCCTTCATGTGTTGCCATCTGCAAATTCTCCCATTGAAATCCTCCCACGTCACCAACACGAAAATGGTCACAATAGAGTACAATTTGTCTTTTAGGCAGTAATTATATCTGTTACCAGCTTACTTTCGTCATATTTAATAAGCAACCAGTTCGCCTCTACGGTATAAATTATTGCTTTCACTGATGCCGACTGTACTTTTGTACTAGTGTTTATTTCCTTGTTAACACCTTATCGATATCATAGTGTTTATCGTAACTTTACCATTATAAACAGGGGCAGATAATAATACTGATACAGGAAATAAATTATAAAAAACCATTTACGATATTACAGTTATTCCTTATAAAAGGGTCTTGTTGCTAGCCGTCATAAGAACCAAAATCGTGGGATGAAATTAATACTCACAATTCTACGTAACATTAACAAACGAGAGACTAATGTAGGCATCGAGAAATAGTAGATTAATTAGCATTGCGATCATGAAAAATTAACTGCAATTAAGTATATTTTTAGACAAGTTTCAATTCGGTGTTCGGTAAAAAAATCTAAGGCAAGGGATCGTATTTTAAAATAAAACACAGTTCTCTTAATATAGAATAAGTATATTGAATAATTAAATAATGTTACCTCAATAAAAGACTTATTATAATAATGTGTAATCGTAAAAGTAATCAAAATGATCTAGAGGTCAAAAATATTTCGAGTTCGAGTTGAAACATACATTTTATAATAGTGGGGATGTATTGCAAATAGGTAGAATACCGAATTATGAAAAACGCGCGGGCTGCGGGCGGCGGCGCAGGCGGCCACTTGACGTCTCGAAGCGGTACGGCGGCCCGCGGCGCGCCCGGCCCGACTCAGGAGCCGTGCAAAAACAGTCTATCCTTTAACTATCAATATTAACTACACTTTATAATTACAACCATTTGCGACAACGGAGCAAAATGTCTAGTGCTATAGATATAATATAATTTTTAAATATAAACATGGGCACTTCTATTTATAATGCAGGATGCCGTTCAACAAACGGTGCGGTCTCCACGGAAACGAGTATTAAACGCGGGCGAATGGAAGAAGTTATCGTTGTTTCCTGACATCCTGAACATTAATCCTTAAAAGACTCCACATTTGACTACTTCACAAAGTGCTTGTCAGTCTTACGTCCTGCAAGAGTCGACGGCGGACAGGTGAGCGGGCGTCGGCGAGGGCCGTTGGCATACGCTACAATAATGCCAACAAATCATGCATCTTGCAACTGTGAGCATAAATATGTATCTTATATCAAACAATTTAAATTATGAAAAGGATAACAATCACTTCAATGTACTAATGTGTATTCCAAATGACAACAAATATGTATGCGACATGAAACTAAAAAAAATATCAATATATAATTTTATTACGTACACTAATAAGTAGCCACTCGAACTGTAATGGTTACATACTTTAATAGGCGGAGACACCACACTTACAAAGTGTATAATTAAACTACAAATCCTGATGTATAAAATAATTATGCATCGTCGATTTGGACTAACAGACTTTCTACGCTGTATAATTGTCGACAACTAGCCGACTGTGATGTGACGTAGTATTCAACGTGCATTGCCATGAGTATTAAGGGACAGGACAACTAATATTCCGCTAACACGATCAAATAATCAAATAAACTCATACGTTCCTTATCCGAACGCGCGGCATACTCCAGTGCCATTATTACGCGGCGCGGGGTAGTATAAAGTAGTCATACGTAACGTCAACCCCAGCATACAAATTCGATACCTACTTAATAGTCGAGCAGCCGTCACGGCTTCAGAGTTGTGCTAGGGCGATTTCCACTACAGACGGAAGAGAGAAAGACGCTGTAAGTATTTGCTCTATTATGATCAGGCACTCGCGGCTTTTACGCCATGGAACAACTTTACTATTATACTGAAAACTTTTTGTTCTATCGCTGTGTCCAATCCACTTTACTACGCGACTACAGAGTTTAAATTGAACAATCTCCATTTGCTTGCCTTTAAAATTTTAACTTTGATGTCTAGGTCTATTTAGAAATTTAGGTTGAATGTTGTCATAGAAATCGAGTAAATTCTAATAAATTTTATGACCGACAACTCTCGAAAATGAGGGTAACAAATACAAAATGTAATACATGTTGCAGTTTTCCAAAATTATGAAACACCAACTGATATGTAACATTAAAAACCAGCAAAGAAAAAAAAAAACACGACAATACGAACGCCCGGACAGTGAGCGCAATACAAGTTACAAACTATGAACATGCATTAAACGACTAATTAAAATATGCTCATACTAACGCGTACATTTACGAAACTAACGATATATTTTTTCATTTTTTTTATATGCTCCAAAGTGTAAAAATAGTTCTTTGAGACAAAATGTCAAAGCACTCTTTAAATGTTAAATGGAGAGAAAAGTATAAAATCTCCAAGGATATTACACCTGATAAAGTCAATAATGCCCAAAGAGTGCAAAATAAATTATCCTGAAATATTTGAATATAAATATATTATGTAAGTATATTTATGACTTTATAGGAAGATGACGCAAAACAAAGTCTACGCTCATTCAGATTCGCAAATAAATTATGGACGGCGAGTTATTATGATTATTACAAACATCAATCCGAAAGATTATGAACACTTTCTTCGTAAGTATTAAGAACATGTGGCTGACAGTCGTCGAGGAGAATTAGCCATCATGCCCCACCCCAAGTAATGGTAAGATACCTTATGTATCACAGCTTACTCAACCCACGCCAGTGAATAGTGAATGAAGGTACTCGGAAGCATCCTCAAATGCCAGGTTTCAGGGAGCGAGTAGCAGAGGACAGAGGGATCTAATCTCCATGCAACGCACAAAATAAAGTGCATTAAAAATTCGAAAAAATTGCAAAACTACTGCGATAAATATTGCAAATTCTATAGATACCCAAATACGGTAATTCCTGAATCTATTAAAATTTTATCAACAGACTTTTCCAATACATAATTATTAAGTCCCGCATAGCATTTTCGATTGAGTTTCAAACGTCATTTTATACTAACTAGCATCCTAAAAATTTACTATCTAACGAATGCTGAAGACATCCATGCTTTTATGAATGCACATAAACATCTAATTTTATAAAGATATTAAACTAAAACTACACAACGCGAGGCCGGCAACAAACTTATCATTCCAATGTCAGACCGCAACTCACAGCGCGCCCTGCGGCGGACGCGGCGCTACGACCTACGGCATTACCAGATTCCTTAAACGGATGTTCTAAACATTAGCGCTAAATGGCAGAGACATTCGTACAAGTGCGAGCAATGACATATTCAGTGAATTACGTGATATGATACTATTTTTAACAGTCGTTTATCTTTCAAAGGACGAGTGAGACAGGCAGTCGCGTCTGGCGGCAGGCAGGGCTCACGTCAAATCGAGGCACATGCCGTAAAATGAGTTTATGATACATAATATTCAATAAGTCGTTGGCGTCGAATGTATCGGGTTTGCCTCATTTCGCAGATTTCAGGCGAGGCGTGCCTCGTAATGGCTGAGCCGCGCGATCGACTGATGTCAAGGCACAATGGACGTTCGCTCCAACGTCGTATAAATTAGGCACGATTACTGATCTCTCTGAGCTTTGTGCCACGTATCCGGCATTAATTCAGCTATCGGAGCAGGCGTCTAATCTGCAACTCTGCACCACCCATGCAGTCGGTCTGACTTACATTGAAACAGCAAGAACACACTCGCATTTCGTACACACCACTAAAAACATTACTGTGTAAAACGTAAAAATTAAAAACACGCAACTTTGTATTTTGTATAAATATACCGTAGTCAAATTGCAAAAACATTAAATACCTACGTGCGGACACACCTCTTACAATAGGAACGCTAACGTGATAAGTACATGGATTACCGTATTATTACAATCGTTTATAAAATACGTGTATAAAAATGATATTTAAATATTGCTTTTTAAATTTGGAAGATCTTAGACAAGTTATTTTATTATTCATTAAATTTGTTTTGTGTAAATTGCGTAGGCATTATGATTTCTACTTTATTGCAATATTAATATGTTCTAGCGCACTAATCTATTTGTATAACGTTGTCCGATATATTTGATGTCCATCTAACATCGGAATGATAGTGGAGCTCAAGTCAGGTTGAATTTGTATACCTATTTGTTGCCAGCGCGTTAGTCCTATACATTATATACTTCAAAAGGCTCTCAAGACGCTACTCTGCATTATAATATAATAATAATATGTGTAAATAAAGTTATTATACATAATCGTTTGCACGTCTACCATATCTCATCAAGACGCCATTCGTAACATCCATGAAACTGCAAATTTCGACAAGAGAATATCAAAAATAGTGAATCGACGGCCGTCATCTACTTCTGTCTAATATTTTGTAGTCTAATGACACTATTAGGTCACTTGAAACGTCTTAAGCCAATTACCGAATACAATATGGACTATTGTTATCAATTTTGAATTCTTCTTAACACTTCTTCAATATAATTAAAAAATACACTGTTAAATACATATTCTAATATAAGAGCGACATAATGTTAAACGAATAAAACTAATGCTTATGAAATATAACCATACTGACATTGCTTCAATAACGTCCTGAATCCATAGCATTTAATTTAATTTAAAATACAAATAATTACGCTAAATAATGTAAAGAACGACGACATTCACTTGCTTTACAGTTACCCAAACACGTTACGGAGATCTTCACAACAGAAGTCGGAGTTGCGGCTCGGCGGACAACTCTCCCTAAGCATGGTAGGCAAGCTACTCGACTCCGAGGCACACATCCGATTTGTGCGAAATTCAAACATTCCTTACTCAAATGTTGATAGATGTTGCCCACCGAGCCGTTTGATTTATCTAAAAACTAAAATGTTAATCAAAACGCAGTATTGTGATGCAAACAAAGACAAAATAAATAAAAATAGAAGGAGATAGAGAGGCTTCTGCTTTTGATTAACATTTCATGGTAATTTTCATTTAATGCCTTTCACGAACATAATAAAAGAAGAGATGTAACATAAATCGGAAGGCACTAAAATCTAACCTTCTCCTTACACTATTAACAAAAAAAAGAAACTAAATGAGCTAGGCGTTGAAGCTTCACTGGTTCTCCAATGATATTTCCTCAAAACCATTGACTAGTTAACAGTTCAGTTTATCAAGACTATCATTACGTTAAAATACACAATGAAATCGAAAAGAGCAATATTGTAAAAAAAAAACAGCGTGGTGTATAAATAAATTAAAATTGTCACATAAATAATTGAAAATACGATAAAATTGAGATGTCAGTGTTAAAAATTGCACAATAAATAAATATTACGTTCGTATTCGTTATTATAAGAACAAACGAAATGTTGCTAAACTCCTGCGGCGACCGCGGCGCCGAGGCTGGCGCGTCTCGGACTATTTAATGCACAACCGTCAAATGAGCTTGAATCCATCTTATCGTGTCATTATAAGCCCTGAAGTAGATCAAATTATACGAAAAGGAATTTACGCGATATCGTCAAAATTATTTACAAATTGAGGTCTAGTTTTGACTAAGTAAATAGAAATACATATTCCTCATACACACCAGTCCACAGTTCCATTCGCGCTATGACTGAAGGCTTGTTTAGCCAAATTTAAGCATATTACGTTGAAAAGATATGAGGGAGTTAGCAACATTTTAGTGATTATGAATACATCTGTTTTCTGAGATCGAATACCCTCAACGAGTGTAATTACGCTAATAACAGAGGTTTTGCCTCGAATCGAGTCGAAAATGCAGTGTATTATTTGTAATGGAGATGTGAATACGAATAGAGCGCACTAAACGCGCTGGATCAAAATCGAAATAAGACTACTACGACAAACCTTAAATGGTTCGATTGAGAAACAAAACCCTACGTTTTAATTCTAACTTGCACGTAATATAATAAACACTACAGATTCGATTACAAAGTGCCGATAACTGTCATAATTTAGGTAGTCAAGCTCACAACAGGTTGGTAACGACTCTATTACAAATAACACAGGGTGTGGTACAGTTAGAGGGTGTGCAGCTGATAGAGGAGCCGGTATCGCGGCCATCGCCTGTATTGTGACAGTTTGCGCGCGGTATACCGCACCATACAAACTATCGGCTGCCGACGTCATTTGCCGTTCGTCTGGAGCGCGGCGTTCAGTTGCGTCCAGAGATCCTTCTTGCATGATTTCGATCTGGAAAGTGGTTCAGTTTTGCATTCTCGCCTGCAGCACAGTGATACGAGTGAGTATGGTATGGATGACACGGGTATATTGAGTTAAATTTTGATCTAAAGTTCGAGACAGAGGACAAACCACAACAAAGTTTCGAATTTAAATATTATAAGAATTGCTCTTTAGATTTTCTTCTAAGCTAGCTTAGAATTACTACAATAATAAAACTCGAGTGTGAAAATAAAACCCTAGCGCTGCACGCTCGTTTCTTCTATGGCCATGTTTATTTAACTTTGTTTTAGTTTTAATATTTGTTCTTAAAAGGCAACATGAATTTTCACCTGGGCAAAGTTTTTAATCGTAAAATACAGCCTGGTAACATAACGTCTTACTAACTTTCCCATCCCATTTATTAACTTTATGTACGGAACCCGTTCGTAAGCTATGATGACATCCCGTTTTTCCATCAGAAAAACCGTGATGATGAATGGTATAGAGTACAGCAGTACCAGAAATATAAGTCACGTCAATGTACCTGCGCAGAATGCATTATTAGAATACGTTTTTAGCCAATCATAATGCCATTGCGCGGGAAAATCTTTAACGGCGCGACGCAGGCAACTCCGGCGCCCGCCATTTTGCCTAGCGAGATGAGCGAGAAAGAAAGATTTCATCTGTTATTGCATATTCTACCTTATGCTTAAAATGACAAGGTTTTATAGAATTGGTCGTACATTCGATATCATTTGGTACTTATCTGCTCGTCGGCGCGGCCGAAGATTATCGATGTAACTTATATTTTTGGTACACCTGCACAGAGGGTGTTAGTACTGAGTTTCGATCTTACCTGCGCAGGGAAGCGAGCCACTCCTTGAACTGCGTGTTGCCTTCGGGCGTGAGTTGGAAGGCGGTGCGTGCCGATAGCACGATGCTGACAAACTCCTCGTACTCCACTGGCGTCAAGTGGTACAGCTTCTGGTGGATGCACTGGATGTACCTGAGGAACGACACCGGATGTACTCTATTTTATATCTTGTGTACGTAGTTTACGTGCCGTGCTAAGCCGACTGATCCAAATCGTGACCAAGTTCTGACGTTGATGCCGGAAGATGGTCATTGCAACTACACGACAGCAACAAATCTAAATAATCTTATCAAGTCAACGCCCGTTAAATTAGTAACTAGTGACAAAAAGTAAACATATTACAGTCCCCAGCATCTAACTTATGAAGGTTTTAAATAGACGCTTTTTCTGTAGTTAAATGATGTGCGAACTCACCCACACTACTGTATCCGTTTATTTCACTAGTGAGTGAATATCGCGGTAGATTTACATTTAAAATACCCCAACTACTCCAAAACCTTGGCAAGTCAGATGCCGTAGTCTACGACGTAGAATGTATTAAGCATAGTTCGCCAATAAGACTGGCCGCCAGCGCTGGCTAGGTATTTGCCTTGTGTAAAGTTTTCAAGCCCAGCTAACCAGCCAACGCTGGCTGGTCTAAAGACCGGTCGCGGAGCAACTGCGAAATTGAACCGTCGATCCGCTGCTATCTGCTTTAGAGGACTGGCGCCAGCTACAAAGTAAACTCTGGTTTAAGATGCGATATGGAATTAGAGATCAATAATGTAAACAACCAACTGTCAATGTCAAAGTGACATTCCAGAGGTAGTCAACATATTTTTGTTACTAATTGATATATTATTGTATTAATTTTTTAACTACTTTTAGTTTACTGACTCATAACAATATTCGTAGCATTTTATGTGATATCTTTTGAAAATACGACATTATACTTGTGTTCGTATGGATCCAGACGAACAACAAACACAAATTTAACAATAAAACAAAAACAAATAACGAGATAAAACAAAACTTAACAACAAACAAAAACTCAACAAAACAACGCGTAAGCGGGAGGGAACACATTCGATAACGACAGATGTCAGAATATCAGAAAACGAATAATAAGATTTATAATGGCTTCCACGCGCGGAGGTAGAAAAGCAATCTACACACGATCTTTTAAGTCCGTCCATCGCAAGTTGAACAACATTTCATCGTTTCATAAGTTTCACTGAACAATTAATTATATAAATATGAATACGAATAAAAATACGAGCCAAATGTTTGCAATTTCTAACCATTGCCAGTGGCATAATTATAAAATAATCATCTTTGCATTTAAAAAAAGATGTGCTTGTTCCTTTGTTTATTTAA
>BHDV01001003.1:0-28289 GCA_005406045.1 Adoxophyes honmai
GCAAAATTAATTCATCGTTGCCACTTTTTTGAGAAAGACTCTAAAATGTTTACATGCACACAATATAAATAAATATACGTCACGCCCTTATAGCCGTATGCCGCAAAATTCTACATAGTTTTTTAAAACCTTGACAGTTCGGCGTCTCGTAGCCACTTCTATTTTTTTTTAAGGTTTTACGAGAGGTTGCTAGCCTTTTTCTTCTTCTTACGATATCCACGGAAGAAATAGAGATGTGTTATTCTAAATCACACAGCAAAAAGGTAAGGTAAGTACGTACAGTGTCATTTGTTGTGAAATTATTATTCATGAGTTATTTTTTTTAAGTAATAGGTACTGAGTCTATTTTTTTAATAGCTCAAGTTTCGTACTTACCACATTTTTTTACCGCACACTAATTCGAACCGGTGAACAAGGTGGAAAATGCCATCTGGTTTCATTTCATATGCTGCGTCCCAGGTAGACTCGGGTAATATAAATGTAAATGCACTAAAAGAAACGCACTCGAGTGGCTTACCGCGCGACAAACGTAATATAAAACGTTATGCGAACTATGGTAGTAGTTATAGGTATAGTTTTACTACGAAACTGAGACATCGCTGATATAATGCAGCATTATTGAGAAAAACTTGTATTATGGAGGAACAATATTCGTATAGAGAACTGGTGTCTCGAACAGTTAGAAATTCAAAGGAATTTTCATAAACGGACGCTTTACCTTACTGTAGATAGGAAAATGGCATAACGCTTATTAATAAATCATTTTCCTATATCTAGTAAGATAAACTATCCATAGATCGAATATTAGGACCGGCTGTAAGACATACTAGGTGTATTTAACTAATCAAGACAATATTATACTTACTGTGAAAGTGTTCAAAGTGGCATAGATATCAAATTCTTCGGCTGTGCCTGCATAGTTTGGTGTACCTGATAGGCTTTTATTTTAGATTTGTTTTAAGTATGATAGTGACAGGATGCCTGCCTGTCGTCTAAAATGTTGCCTCTTACGAAATCCAGATGGAGAGAAGTGTGGAAATTATGCTAGAAGTGGCTATTAAACGTGAAATATGGTTTTGTCTCTTAGAGTTTCTTGTGCTCTGCCTAGACCCAATTGAGAATGCAGACATGATTGTTTAAAGTAAAAAAATGTAGTGACTAAAAGTGTTTTAGTTAACTACAAGAAGTTTAGTTAATTTGCTTTGAATAATCTTGACGGCCATTAAATAAGTAGGTATTTGAAAATTCGAACTCTGTTCCTAAATTAAGTCTTAAATTTGTTAAAATAGCTTAGGCTTATTTCATTCGCTGACTAAAAGCGTTTTATTATTTTTAACGTCTGGAGGTTAAGACTAGGTGAAAGATGCTTTATTACAAACAAATTAAAATTAATTGTACCGGTTCGGGCGGAAATTTAAAGCTGGTTTGTGCTTCTAGTTCTACGGTTATCCTTACTAATATTATAAGTCAGAAAGTGAGTTTGTTTGCTTGTTTGTTTGTTCCGCTTTCACGCCGTAACTAACGAACCGATTGCTTGGAAATTTTGCAGACATAAAGATAGAAATCCGGATTAAATAATAGGGTACTTTTTATCCCGGAAAAAATTGATGTTCCCGAGGGAAAACAAAAAGTTTGCTTGATAGATCGATATCAATCGATGATAGATCGATATCGATCGATTACTTTTATTCTTTTCCGTAAAATAAAGAGTGTTAAGGCTGGGTTTCACTTTGATTAGTGCGAGTGCGAGTGATTAGTGCGAGTGCAGGTGTTTAGTGCGAATACAAAGCCAACTAACCACTCGCACTAATCAGTCGCTGTTCACATCTAGGCAACTAAACACCTGCACTAATCACTCGCACTCGCACTAATCAAAGTGAAAACCAGTCTTTACATGCAAACATTACATGTTTCATCGATAGGTATCGAATCATAAATATTACCGATCACTAAGAAGGCTGTCAAGCTACCAAATCGTCCACGGATAATGTTTTAAACATTATCAGTAATTTCCATTCTTATTTAAAAGCTACCATCGCCAGGTTCTGTAAGGCCAGCCGCAAGATTGTGTGCTCTGTGGATGTCGCATGAAGTAGTCGTCATAACACAACTACGCAACTACGTGTCGTTGACTTTTGCTGCTGCTACATGCGGTCGATTCTTGAAATAATAATACGCACCCTTCCCAAAAGCTGCGAGCTTGATTTAACCTAAGTGTTCTCTTACAGCCACTCTGAAATGAAAGATACCCTTTGCTCGGATACATTTTAGGAAAAAGTCAAGGGCATGACCTTAACCGTGTCCCTATATTTATCACAAGACAAAAATGTCACGCCAACAAGCGACGCACACATCATGAGTCGATTTAATTCCCACAGGGGCAAAGCTTCATACACCACAGCATTTTTTTAGGTAACGTGTCAAAAAGCGACGTTGATATAGTACGTAATGTTTTTCTTTCGGGAATACTCGTGTATCAATCGCAAATATGGCACCCGTAGTGTGAATTAATCGTGAAAAAGTATTATTAATTAAATGTGTGACGTTTTTACTTTTATAAATTTACATCCAGTTTTGAGCTTCCAGCCAGAAATAGTGCATTACTTGAAAATTACGAATACCTATTCTAAATGTACTTAGTAAGTAAAGATGTATCACATTTTGGAAGCCTGAAAACATAATGTATGTAAAAAAAATCTTGTAAGTACTAATCTGATAACTTGGATACATTTTAGATTGGAGTTATTTTTAAAACTTAACGCCGTGTATGCTTACAACACAATTACAAAATACGTTTAGTAGCAGAATAACTGGTTAATTAATTATAGTTGTATTGACACACTATCGCGACTTTGATTTGAATATGTATAGCCGTAAAATGATTAGGAATCGCTGATACGAAGCTTCATCTCTGTATGTTGCTTTAACTACTGCACTTTTCTTTCGTATCATTCGAGCCCGATCAAAACTCGATCTAAATAAGGAATCGTTGGGCTTTTAAATTGAGGCTTCGGTGCCAAGTTGTGCGGTAAAACAGAATATTGTACGTACCTACTGTATTTTTTATTCTACTCTCTCATTTTGATTTGTGAGTACTTTTAGCTGGATGTTGATTAAGTTCAGAAGATTTTATCCTTACCACTTACAAAACTATCAAAAACATGTTTTCAGGGTTCATGTAATTTGTACGTATTTGTAAAATAACTGTTTCAAATATTGGTCTGCCTTTGTTATTTAATTGCTAATGCCATTATACGTTAGTTGTTTAAGTAAAAACAAAAGAAAAGAGTTAAAGTAAAAACAATTAGGCACATACAAAATAATGGCTGTTATTAAAAACAGGGCCACTATGCCAATAGCCAAAACAAAGGAAAACAACGCTCCGAGATGTTTAATTACCGCTCCTTCATTTGTTTTTCATTACCCTTCACAATATTTTATTGGCGAAACTAAATTAAAACGGTGCTCGGAACTGCTGAAACGGAAACGAATTTTACTGTTCTTTATCCGTCAAAATTGAATGAAAGAACGACATTAATTGCTAAAGTCTTTTTATACATTTCAATGATAAAAAGTATTCAAATGAAAAGATTAGGGCATTTTTTTACACTTACAGTTCTATACAGATATATAGACTATACAGCCACATTGCGTACACACGCACTCAGTTTCATTTAAACCAGGTAATAAGAAAAAATATTTAACACAAGCATAAAGCGTGTTTAAAATGTCACAAAACAGTACATATTTCTCCTCGCAAGCATTTCCAAACTACGAGCGTGTAAGTAACGCTTACAAAACCATTATCAAGCTCGCGTCGCCTCTATGGGCCAAAGTTGGCGTATAATTTTCCCAAATGGCATCTGGATCGGTCGTATTAGGCCATTTTATATTGCTGGCGAGACGAACGTGGGATTTGCCTATCGCACGCAATCGCATACTGTAAGCCACTTTAAGTCAGACCCCAGAGATTGCACAATCTCTGTCCGGATCTATTCAATGAAATTCAATTTCGTTAAACGTCCACATTTCTTTCGCGCGTAACAATTTTGTAAATGTATCGTGCATTTGCGTCGACGTATTGTTATTGTGGTGCTTGTTGGGGTTGTGATGTTGGGAATATGTTGTGGGGTCGTGCATTTTTTGTTTTGTTTATGCTTAGAATATACTAGCTAGGTTCTGCAACATAAATTTATCACCATTCTCCACTTGACTGTTTCTGAATCTGCGCCATTAATGCATATTTTATTTAACAAAGACAATTTGGAAATACGTAGATGAAAAACGGTGTAATAAAGCGGAGGAAATGAAGATATAAAAATTTTAATGTTACGTTGCAACAAAATAGTGAAACGTCCTCGAGATTCAAAAGCATATATGTTAGTTGATTGTAGAAAAACAATAAAAACAACAAAGAGACAAGACAAGGAGAATATAGATAAAAGTTAAAACGTCTTGATACAAGAGCGTAACGTCAGTAACTGTCGGAAAAACATATATGTAACAACTAGGTACATGTTTTAAATAAACTATTGGAGACATAAAGGAGGATCTAATCACACTAAAAAAACAAATGAAATTGGAAATAGGATAGGGCTACTAAAGTCTGACCTCAAGAAGAATAAAAGTTGACACACATGTGAGACATATTCCAGCCATTCACCAAAGGCGTCTAGTATTTTCATTTCAAATGAACAATAGTTGTAGTAGAACGTAAACTGAGAACACTTCACTTTTCCAAGCAACTTTTTACCTAGGCAATAAACTACCCTGTAAAATCTAAGCCGTTAAGCACGTAAGTGGTGATACCGCGAATTTTATGAAACCACGAGTGCAGTGGAACTATTGCCCATCTCATGGAGCAAAGTAGCGGATGGAGTAAAATGTACAAGTTTTATTGCATTCCCACGGTTTATGGAAGCTATAATGCTTAAGCTTTCCCACTCACGACCGCAGCAAAATTTGTGTATTTTCCTATCGAATTTGTTATTATTGTGATTGTAAGTACACCTGGTACTTCGGCTGAATATCGGAGCATCAATATGTCAACAATTTCATCACAAAGTACTGATGTCGTAGCAAAATGCGCGACAAGTCTTAGTAGGTACATATTTTAAATTTGAATTATTGTGGTGTCGGATTTAGAATAACATCTCTCGTTTCTTCCGTAGATGTCGTAAAAGGTGACTAAGGAAATAGGTTTAGGTATATTTCAGGCGACAGGCTAGCAACCTGTCCCTAATTTGATATACCTCTTAATTTAAAACTTATAAAACTAAGTATGTCAAAGGCATACACGAAACGTGGAGTAGTCATAGTTTTGTCTATGTAGCGTTGGTGTGCTCTTCCTACCTCATTTGGGAATACTGGCGGAATGTGTAAGTTATGTATGTATGATATGAACATCGTCAAAGGGGTATAGCTGCATCCTACGCTATGCATTAAATTAAAGGGTTAGTTAAGTTAAGGTACTCTTCACTACCATACATACCTATAAGAAACGATTTGAAACTTAATAATATACAGAAATCGATGATCCTTCTATTCTAACAAACCGTGCTACGAATAAAACCAGACCGGCTATTGACACAGCGAACGTTAATTGACAGAGATTGTATTCGACCAGCGTTTATATGTTTATTTTAGTTATATCGATTTTCGATACCGCTTATTCGAGTTCTCTTGAATAATTGAATATGAGTAATCAGTAATCAACAGTCAATACTAGCTAAGTATTGTCTGTGAAGTACTCTAAGCACGTCAAACATGAAACTGCTGTGACACTCACTCATAATTATCATTTTACACGTAGATCGACTTGATGTTTCAAACCGACTCATGACCCATCATAAGGGAGCAATCCACCGCACTGCGCGTTTTTCCTAACGATGGGTCACAAATTGACCCGAAACATGTCGATTTGATCTAAATTATAAAGACGAGAGTGTATCAAGTACAATAAAATGACAAATTACAATTACTTAAGTAAAATTAGTTAAATTAGTATAACAATCTAGCCAATTGGCAATCAATTTGGCATAAAAAATTAAAACTTTCAATAATAGGATTATTGGGTGCTAGCAACCAAATCTGACTCGCTCTTTTCATTTGAAAAAAAAGACATATTCTTGAGTTTAGGTGACTTAATTCTGTTAAACTAGCCCTTAGTATGTCCGATATTATTAAAAAAAAATCTACGTTCCAGATACATGTTTTGGCCTACCGAAAACGTCAAAGACTTGAACCACATCACTCTCAACCAGATTTACAAACAGATCTACAGAAAAAAAAAACAGCGCAGAATCGCAAAAGGTAGAAACATTAATAGCACAATCTTGTGTGGAATAATCGAACATAATGATTTTCTCTGGTCGTAAAGTTGACCTGCCTCCCTGTCTGCTTAGCTGTCTGATGCCCTTGTGCAGTGAATCCAGGTTCCTAGGTTTCATATTGGACTCAAATCTAAACTGGAAGTGCCATGTTGACGGGTTATGCGATAGACTGAGTGGTGCAGTCTTTGCGTTGCGAAAACTTAAACCACTAATTTCTGAGAATGCCTTAAAACAAGTATATTATGCTCATTTTCACTCCCTGATGTCCTATAGCACTATTTTATGGGGAAACTCAATAGACTCTAATAGAGTTCTGCTGTTGCAAAAGCGTGCCATACGCATCTTAGCTGGAGTCGAGCCTAGGCATTCGTATAGAGAACTTCTCGCGACGCACAGAATAATGACTCACTACTCACTATACCTATTCGAGATATTGATGTTTTTGAGAACAAATTTATCTATGTTTTCTCGGGTAAACGTAGTGGGCAAGCAGGTCCGCTGCACAGGACAGCTGTGCACAGTCTCCCGTCGGATGGCGCTCTCGGCGAAGAACCCGCGAGTCATAGGCCCCACGATTTACGAGCGTCTCCCAGCCGAGCTGAAGAACGAACCGTCCGATGACGCATTTAGACGCCAACTGAGAAACCTTTTGTTGGATAAACCATTATAATTCTGTTTGCGAGTTTGCAGAAACTCGGTTTTAGTTTTTTAAGACATATTATTATTTTACCACTGGCTTTCCGCCCGCGGCTTCGCCCGCGTGGAACTCGGTTATACATATTGCGGTATACACGGTGACTTCTAATCCGTGATCAGGTACCATTTTTTCTAACTCAGTAATTGATGGCGATCACGCTGAACTCGTAATTACATGAAAAGAACTTGTTTTTTTTTTCAAACTTATTTTAATTTTGAGATAATTTTTATCCTAAAATCCTTGTCACTCTACTAATTTGTATCTAAAAGCTTATAACCTCTTTACAAATTTACTGGCAATTGATAATTTATGAGTAATAACTTGTAACTGTCATTGTCATATTGCATAAACAAAGACCTATAAAGTTGCGACCACACCAATACTTAAAAAGGGATGACGGTACGAATTCGCAGTGACCTCTCTGTTTTTGACGCATGCTCGCCGTTTTTTAAGCATTGGTGTGGTCGCAACTTTAAGATCCGTCAAATTTCCCGCCTAAGCGATGCGATGGCACATGACGTCGTCATGTTCATGTAGGATGACCATGTGTATTCAGTGGTAATAGGCCTGTGTCGTAAATTTCAAAAATGGCTTATTTCGTTAGTTTAGTACCTGTATTACCCCAAAAAAATAATATTTCATGATAGAAATTATATATAAAACACATATTTTAAGTTAGAAAAAAATATTATAAATCTGACGTAAAAACACAAGAAAGCGTCATGGCGTCGTGAATGACGTCACATGGTGGCAAACGATTGTGTTCACGTACGGCGAAAGTTTGTTTTGTTTAAATAAAAATGGAAACGTCGTATTTTAAAAACTGTATAGTGCCCCAGTGTATGAATACAAGTATAAAAACTCCGACTAAATTACTGATAGGGGTCCCGGACAAGGAAAAAATGCAAAGAAAGTGGTTAAAACTGGCAAGGAGGAATGATGCTCATTGTTTATCAACAACATCGAGAATGTATTTTTGTGAAGATCATTTCGATGTAAGTATTATTAAAAAAAGTAGTGATTCAAGTCGTAAATCTTAAGAAACACCAAAGTTTTTTTTGTTTTAAAATAACAATGCAACATTTGGTTTGAGGTTAGAATGTCTCATTTATTTACGTTGTAATTCTAACCTCAAAACCAATTAATTTGCTATTGGTTTACATTCCTTCAAATAATAATTGACTGCATGCTAAAGTGAAATATATGTGAAAATGTTAATAAGCAGTATTTTAGTATTGTTTATACTTACATAGAACTTTTAACATTACGAAATTCTGATGAACAAAAGTCAGTGTTCGTAGCGAAAAATCGGCCCAACATTACAGCGTCAATTTTCGGTAAATTATTGCTGTTCGCTTTGATAAATGCAGGTTTCATGGCAGTTTATGCTAGGTATTATCCGATATGGGTGGAAATAACACTTTCAACTTATCGAAAAATTACAATAATAGAAAAAAACGACGGAACTTGTGCTGTTGTATGAGAGTCATAACCAAATGTCAACAACAACAATGGCGCATATCACCATGTGACGTAATACGTTCTGATTGGCGTTCACGGTGGAGGGGTCAGGGGGGTATTTTTGTGATTTTAATTTGTAAAAATAACAATAATCTTATTTTTTTATGAGGAATTATTTCGGTTTTCCTTGTTTAAATATTACAATTTACGCCTGGAAACATTCATCCATTGGTTTCATTGTTAGTTGACACAAGCCTATTCTTTTCAATTAAGTTTTAACTTTTAATTAATTAAACATAGAAGGAATTGCGTGAGACCTCGCTTAATAAGTTCAATTTAGGGTATATGTTAATATTTTCGGGTTCCTGATCACGGATTAAAAATCACCGTGTATAGCACAACTATAAGAAAACTTCTCGTTTCAAACGACACACAGCGCCATCGATCTATCATCTATCGATCGGTCATCGATTGATATCGATCTATCATCGATCGATATCGATCTATCAAGCAAACTATACTTTTGTTTTCCCTCGGGAACATAAATTTTTTCCGGGATAAAAAGTAGCCTATTATTTAATCCGGACTTCTATCTTTACGTCTGCAAAATTTCAAAGCAATCGTTTCAGTAGTTACAGCGTGAAAGCGGAACAAACAAACAAACAAACAAACTCACTTTCTGACTTATAATAATTAGTAAGGATAGTAAGGATTATTATCATTATGACAATTGTGTGTAGGTTATTTTAGTTGGTAAACAGTGTTTTTTCTATGTGGCTGTTATAGTAAAAAAATTGGTTTCTTTGAGCGTTATTCAGTTATATTTCAGTTGTTTATTTTAAGATTAGTTTGTAAAGCAGAAACTATAATGTAAATATATCTGCACAATAGGGGGCCTATTAACAGTCATGAAAGTTTGAGTGAGTTGCTGGTAAAGAAGGATGCCTGGATGGTGTTAATCAAATTGTAATTCAGAGAACTCGTTCGTCAAAAAATCCGCGGTACGTTTTGGGTCCAGACCGTGGCGCGCCAGTTATTGGCTTTTGGACCATATCACAACAGCTCTCGCAGCAGTCCATCATGTTACCACCCGATCTGAAACAAACCAAAATTATATAATCAGTTGAGTTGTAATAAATTATAAAGCTGGGTTGCTTCCTCAATCAATACGGAAACTTTTTTTAACACGTTCGACGCTGGGAGCGTTTCATTGAGAGTGTTTTTGACACAGACGCTGTGTCACTAGCGTCGAACGTGTCCAAAGTGTTAAAACGATCGCTTCAGGCTACGCCCGTACAAGCGGGTGGCTTGCTTAGCGCTTAGATCCTGCCGGGTCTCCTAGTGAGCCGTTTAGTTAAACGAACATTCTAGAACACTGACGACTGGCTGCACTGCACGCCAGATCCCTAGCTAACCACCTAGATCAGGGGTCGGCAACCCGCGGCCCCCGATGCGAGCCTTAAGTTTTGGATACTATGCTCAATACTTGTAGTCATATACTATCAAAAGTATACGTAAGTGTGGTCTGTCATTACACCATTTCACCGATTTGTGGCCCTTGTCGCTTAAAGGTTGCTGACCACTGGCCTATATAAACAGTTACGAACTAACTATGACAATATTTCACGGCATTAACAACAATTAATGTAAATAATTGTCCAATATTTGACAACATCATTCCAACATTTGACTAATTGGTTTTCATTTTTATTGCCATTGAATTTTATTGCGTTGAAAAAGTCGATCAGATACTGAAAAAATTCGATGCAAATAAAATAATTGGAAGTTGTTTTTAGCAACGTTTTTCATGATTTTTTAAAAATTAATATTGTAAGTTATTCCAATTTAATAGGCTCGTTGCGGCAATTAACTTAACTTATCAGTTGACCATGAGACTTAAACTAAGCTTTTTGATTAAAATTCTCTTCTCCTTTAGCTAAAGTACAATTCATTAATAATGCAACTGAGCAATGTTTCTAAAAGTTTCCTCTACACACGTCGGTGCCAACAAGAAAACTAAAACCCTGCTTAATATGCAGCAGTTTCTAAATTAGGAGCAGCAGTTACCACTACTGTAACAGTTACACATTCAAAGTTACGTTGAATACAATCAAACTGGTATATCGTCAATCAAATTCCAACAGAAAACCTTTTATTATTTGAATCTATACAGACTACGTTCCGAGCATTGCATCAAACACCCACGCCGTCAAACTTAATCGAATGCAAATCGAACTGCAACTGTTTACTCGGTGTGAAACTATACCGGTTTAAAATTCAAAATGGTGGAGCTTTTTTGAAAACATAATGGACGGCGAAGCAGAAGCGGTTGCGAACAAAATAGCATGTAATTGACGGCGTCACAGTGCTAGCTGTGGCCTTATTTCGGTTTATTTGTTACTGGCAGTTTAAAAAAGGAAATAAAACTGGCCGTTTCGTAAATTTTGTTTTATTTTTTATTTCAACGTCAATGATTTATTTCTGGCCAGCAATAATTCTATTATGGAATTCAGAGTCAAGTTTTTTTTAGCAATTTAAAACATTACACCTATTTGAATCGCTGTTACATACTCTCTGTATATCAATAAAATTAAACTGCGAAATAATTGTAGTATTAATTTTATTATAGTGCACGTTGAGTAATAGCCACCACATCGTTATGAGGAAGAGGTGTTCTGTAGAGATTAGCCCGAAAAATTTCGAACTGAATTCGATGAAAGATGCCAGTTTTCCGTTTATTTCACAACAAGAAAAAAACAGTTCAACGACGTATTTTAAGGACTTTTTAATAACTTGTATTTCCTTTCGGTATTATAAATATGTTTTTTTTTTTCAGAATAAGTCCCCGTACTGGCATGTCAGCCGCGATCGATTCATCCCCGTCGCGGGACAATCCGGACTCCCGGTCCGATGGCGGCAAATAGTTATCCCGTTAATGCCGGGTTTTGCATACGTATATGCCGAAATGTGGAGAGATAATGTTGCGTCGAGCGGCGATGGTTATTTTAAAACCGGCAATTTGTCCCGACTTAGCTAACAAAACAAAAATCATCTAAATTTGGCGCATGATGTCGGGTTTAGGACAAAGCCACTCATTTTTTTTCGAATGACGTAAAAGGTGACTAAGGATTTAGATAGTTAGGTTAATTTTGAATTTTAGTTTGGGTATCCGCATCATCCTTATTCTAAGTCTAGATAGTTCTAGTTGTCCTATCATTTCTAAATTAAAACAGTCCACAAATATTTACCAACAGACTACTAACATCTACTTAACTACCAAAATTACCATGTAAAATGGAAAGCTAAATATCAAAATAATAACGAAAGAAAAGTTACATAAAATTTGGCCCAAGTGCAAAAGGTCAGCGGAACTGTAATCATATTGTACATCAGGCCAGTCCGTAATCTGTCTACACCATTACAATATTACCCCCGTCATCCACTACCTTTTATTCAATCCACTGCTTCCGGTTTCCCTCGCCTGAATATTCCATCAATATCCATTTATGAAAAAGGCTAATTTTCCGCCACAAAATATAGGGCAGAAATAATAATTTTCCTGTAAGGGTTGAATTAGATCAAATCCGATATAAGGCGCGCTTACGCATCGCGTCGTAAAGAGGTTTACTTTGAAGTTATTGGCCTTACGTAGGCTTTTACTGAGGTTTCCTAAATCTATTCGAGCGGAGAAATGCTTGAGAAAGTGAAGTTCTATAGCAGGTTAGGTGGGTATATTTATAGACATTGGAAAATGAATGTAAATTTGTATTAGAATGCTGTGTACTTATTCCACTATTACGCCTGATTTGATCTAAATTAAGCCCTAAAATTTTGACTTCAAATGTTTTGTTCATGAATTTTGCTTTTATATATTTTGATCGAAAACAATGTTTATTTAATATCATTTAACTATTGATTAATTTGTATTCCAGACTTCACAAAAGGCGATGACGTTATAACCAGAACTTTTTGGTTCGAGATTTGTGTTCGAACTTAAACGTTTCAATATTTGATAAATTGTTAGGGGGGTTTGTCACAGACCGGTGAACATAGTTAGCGCCAGTTTGCACGCACCAACGCGCACACTGTTCAAACATGTTAAAATACCCGTGTCCCAACAAAACGAGCATTGGAGAGACGCATTTTTCAATGAACTACAACTTTTTTACTCATTTAAATTCGTTTGTGTAAACGGTTTGACTGCACATGAAATCTATGGTTGACAATATTTATCATTGCACTTTCTGCGTGCATGCATAGGTGTGTAACTATGTTAACATCACGCTATTATTCCCATAGTGAAGAAGGCAGAGCAGGTTCATACCTTGCTGCACAGAAGAAAAATAAAGAGAAGTTAATCTAAAGCCAGACGGGGAAACTTTCCGCATTTTTTTCTAATGATAGGTTTTCAAAATTTTGTAAAAATTACTCTCCTAAAAATTCTCAGCGGAATAAAATTTTGCATTCAACGTAAGCTTCACGTCAGTCTAAATATTTTACTCTGAAAAATCCTTGCGAGGTTTTTATCAAGCAAAGCTATGAATAAGCTAGTGTCGCAGACAAGATTTCATTACCAATATCCTCTTCTCACCGGGAGTTGAGAACCGATTTGTAAGGCGATAGTGGCGACGACAGGAACTGCAAAATGACTATTGTTAGCCGTTCCCTTTTGTTTTAGTTGTATAACGGCACGGGGAAAGACACGTGCCGCGATTTCCAGGTGTTTCTGATTTCTTAACGCGTCAATCGCAAGGTTACTTTTAGATTTGTCAGAGTATTTGCTGAAGTAACTACCTACGTAAACGATATTGCTAGCCTGTCGGCTAAAATACACATTAACCTACGTCTTAGTCGCCTATTACGACATCGACAAGAAATAGATGGAAAATCCGACACCACACGGAAAGCGGTGATTTTTCTAGCCATTCTAAAAGTCCTAGTCCTTTAAAGAAAACCCCGTGCCCGAGTGGTGTCCGGCTAGAATAGCACCTCTCCCTCTTTCTTCCCGAGGCGTTGTGAGAGGTCAACTCTTGGAAAGGGTTAGTGTCTTAGTGTATTGTGGGCGATGGCCTAGCAACTTGTCACTGTAATATCACGTTTAACCATCTGGTTACTCTGAAATTGCTAAACGTAGCACTGGATTTTTGAATTCATGATCTCTACCTACCCCTCTTGGGAATACAGGCGTGAGAATAAATATATGTATGTTTAAAAAAACTTACGGTAGGTTGGCCGCAATCCAGCTGCAATAGCAAGACATGCGCATTCCAATAGCAACGTGTTCGCCGTCGGATTCCACGCCACCGACGGTTATGGCAAACAGCCGCCCGTAACGAATGGCGGGCGCGCCGGAGTCTTCCTGAAACAATACTTACATACATACAAAGATCTCTCGTTTATGTTTAAGCATGAAATAATGCTCAAAATGGCTACGAAACGTTGGAATAGTCTTGGTTTTGATTGCGTAACGTCACGTGTGCGCAGCCTACCTCATTTGGGAATACAGGCAAACCGTTTATGTATGCATGTATGCATACATATAACACGCCTGTATTCTGAAATGGAGTAGACAGCACACAAAGAGCTGCATGGTCAATATCATGCTTATTTTACGCTTCGTACATACATACATACATACATATCGTCACGCCTCTTTCCCACAGGGGTAGGCAGAGACTACTTTGTTCCACTCGCTACGATCCTGACATATCTCTTTTGCTTCATCCACATTCATCAATCTCCTCATACATGCTCGTCGGTTTCGCGTACTCCTTACCTGACCTGTTTCTAAAACGTCCGCGATTTGGTCACGGAACGTCCGTCTAGGTCTTCCCCTCCCACTGCACCCATTCACATTCCCCGTATAAATTACGCTTTGTAATTTGGTAGAATTCGAGTTAAAGAGATATTTTATTCCGTTATAGAGATATTATATAGGGGTAGGCAGAGCACATGAATTCAAAAATCCAGTGCCATATTGAGCAATTTCAGGGTAACAAGATGATAGGGATGATATGACAGATGATGAGATGATGATTATATTAAGTACCTTTAATTTCGACTTACAATTGCGATGAAGTAGTCGTCACTCGTGTAGCACACTACATCGTTTCCGTCAACATCTGCAAGATAAATACTACCTAATCAATATAATATACCTAATAATTACATTTCTTTTGGATGCTTTTTGACTATACTTTTACTAAAGCAATTAAGGTTGCATTTACTCAAACGAAAATAAAAAAATAGTTTTAGAAAAAGTCTCTCTTTCGTAGCAAGGAAAACATACAGCTGAATTATGAACCAACTTTTTTGATTTGTTCCTGATTCTTCATATTCCTGATTGGTCATATTCCTTATTCGACCTTTTCCTAACTGGCCATATTCCTAACTCGTCATATTCCTGATTCGTCATACTCCCTATTCCTTTTGAAATAAGGCATATGACCAATCAGGAATATGAGGAGTTAGGAATATGGCCAGTTAGGAAAATGTCGAATAAGGAATATGACCAATCAGGAATATGAATCAGGAACAAATAACTTTTTTGAAGTAGGTTAAAAAGAGGGAAACTTATTTATTCCACGACTAAATTTTTGACTATTTTTAGAGCCACAGTTCTTATCGTATAACACACTCGTTGCTATTTACACTATATAATATAATATATTTACTCACTTATTACATAGTTGGAGGGCATAGCTTGTTCCACTATTTTCTTACACATCTGCATGTTGGCAAAATGAAACACCTCAACAGTCATATTGTTTTGCTGTAATTAATAAAACATTACACTGTGAGTAGATTCTGTTATTTTGTGCGTCATTTTTTTACAATGGCGATCGATTGTGCTCTTTGTTACATACATACACATACACATATTCTCACGTCTGTATTCTCAAGAGTGGTACGCAGAGAGCAAAAATCTAGTGCTGCGTTTAGCAATTTCAGGGTAACCAGATGGTTTTTTGCATTTTTTTTTCAGGTAAGCTATTCTATCGCTTAAAATAATATAGGTATAGCTAGAACCTATCTTTCTGAGTCGCCAATGTCGACACCCACGGAAAAAGTAAAAAAAATGCGGTGTATTTTTAAAGCCTTGATACGGACCACGGCGGTATATTTTATTTTAATTGAAAAAAAGGAACTTACACTTTCGGGGAAAATCCAAATAAAGTACAGCTTAAACTTCGCTTGTAACGTAAAAATACCTGAGATCCCATTTTGCGTCTCCAATTTGAGAAGTAAGGCTTGAGTCGGTTTTGTGGATACACTTTCTCGGTTGCTCTCTTGTTGGCCCGCCGGTTGATCGACTTGATCCTAACCTGGTGTTTAGATCCAAAGTTAAATCTGCGAACTTGTCCGAAGACAAATGAATCGCTTAATGAGTAGCTGCGGGAGTCTTGAGATTTGTGCTTGAAATGGTAGTCTGATTTAAACTAACAACAACTTCTATTATACAACTTAGGTAATACAGACCAAAATTGCTCAAATGTAAAGATGGAAAAATTAAGGATGCGTACTAAACTCTACTACTGACCCCATGGTCTACTCTAAACGTATTAATAAGTATGATTGAGAATCACGAAATTTTAAAACATTGTACAAACTTAACCTCCTTCTCTTTTTAACCGACTTCAAAAAAGGAGGTTTTCAGTTCGGCTGCATATTTTTTTATGTAGGTAGGTATGTTACCTCAGAACTTCTAAACGGGTTCCCTGATTTCGATGATTCATTTTGTGTTTGATAGCAAATGGCTCCCAATTGGTCCCATTTTAATGTCATCAAGATATGACAAGTAGTTTTTGAATTATCCTTAAAATAAAAAAGACATCAACGGGCATTTTAAAATGGACTTTAAGTGATTATTCCAACAAAATACTATTCTGGCACTAAAGCGTGCGTCGGGATCGCTACCACCGTCTTACCCGCTATTCCTACCACAAAGCAGCAATGCGTGCACTGTTGTGTTTCGGCATGGAGGGTAAAATCCCAGTATTAGGATCTCGTGCAGAGAACGCCGGGACCCTGCCGTCACCGTCTTACTCGCTACTCCTGCCGCAAAGTAGCAGTGCAAATATTCGGTATAGTTACTATTGCAGAAGGCAGTTTGATAATTTTCAAGTACGTAGGTACTCACTTAATCAGAGTTAGCTTTGGAGTTTTATTAATTTGTATAATCTGATGTTTTAAAGTTATTTTAAAGTTAGTTCGTATTTTGGTGATATTTTTAACATTTAATAAAGCCATGTTACACAGACAGACGTATGATTTCAGGGTACTGCTAATTTAAAGTCGGTTTTTTTTTAATAATTTTGTAGACGGTTGAATATCAAAATAACCTAATATTTAAAACATGAGGGTTAAATTCACATCACATTTAACATTATTTAAGCCAACGTAGATAGGTTTTTCACAAGAAATTTCAGTAGATTAGAAAATCCAATCCAATAAGAATGTAAAATAAATTTTCCAATGTACGCAAATAGCAATAATCGAGTAAGAAAGAGGGTGAAGGTTAACCCGGCCCTACTCAATTGTCATCGTTCGCTTCGACACGCGTGGTTGCCGAAATTCTTCGTAAAACGGTTTTTTTTATCCAGTTACAAAGATTTTAGCTGGTTGGAATACGCGTCTACCGTCAGAACTTTAAGACGAAATAAAATGTCTCTAGTTTCATTTTCGTGAAATGAACGCCATAATATTTAAATATCACTTCAAAGCTGAATTTTGCGTTGGTTTTAGAATTTGTGTAGCGTTTCTTGGCTACTGAATACCAAAATACACAGAAGTAAGAAAAACAAAAATCGTAATACTTTCTTCATCACAATACCTACATACTTCGTCTTAACTCCCTTTTTAAAAAAGATATTTTGGGCGTTTTTAGAAATAAATATTCGGTTTTTTATAAGCACAGATACTTACTGAGTTTTAAAATATCTGTGTCATTTTGTAATTATCTAGGGAGGCTGAATATTTGGTTATTTAAACCGCCCTCGTGATTCTCAACGCGTTTTACCAGATTTCATTTAAAAATAGATTAAGTAAATGTGTCATAAATTCATAATAGTGTATGTATAAAATGAATGTGACATTCTACACGCACTGTTACTTTAATATGACGCACTGAATGTATTAATGTCTCTACACATAAATTAAAAAAGTGTTGAGGATAATGACGTTGGTTCAATCCGGGACTTCTTCTTCTTAAAGTGCCACTTCACTACTGAAGGTTGGCAGTCAGCTCTTACAATCGGACCCTGTCCATAGCAAGTCTGAACAACTCCTCCACGGTCCTGATAGATAATCCGGGACTACAGATAGATAATAAATATTGTGTCGTCTTTAATTTCAATGTAGAATCAAATACTTCATCATCAGCCTATACTATACGTCCCACTGCAGGGCACAGGCCTCCTCTCTGTATGAGAGGGCTTGGGCGATAGTACCCACGCGGGCCCAGTGCGGATTGGGAACTTCACACACAACGTTGAATTACTTCGTCGCTGTGTGTAGGTTTCCTCACGATGTTTTCCTTCACCGAATAGCTCGTGGTAAATATCAAATTCGATATCTGATACATTGAAACGAGATACCAATAGAACTTGGCTTTTATTAACTAGAAGCCAACATACATGCAATAGATACATTGAAAGACATTTGTATGACGGTGACAAATACAGGTCAATAGCATAGACAAATGCTAACAGTAATTTAGAAGGTACTAAGGAGATTTTATACGTCAATATCGCACATAAATTCCGAAAAATTCAGAGGTGCGAGCCCGGGGTTTGAACCCACGACCCTCTGCTTGAGAGGCCACAGGTCGAACCGCTGGGCTACCACGGCTACTCTCAAAGGCTAGACTAGGCTAGACGGCTAGAATCAAATACTTACCGTTGCATATATTTCCTGGTCATCACGTTTGGTGCTGATGCTGGCGCTTCTGAGCTGTGTCACGTGAAGTGCCTTAAAGAAGTAAGACTGGTCGATAATCAAATGATAGTCCGAATTATTTTTACAACTGACTACCTATTTTGCAACTCTAATAGCAAATCAGATAGATCTATCGTTCAACAACCAACCCTTAAAGTACACCTACCTATTTTCTTGGACTACGGAATCATGCACTCATTAACGGATCGACTGCGCCATTTTTTCCTGTATTTGGTTTTTTCAGGGTGACGTAAAAAATATGACAACGAGATCGCAGCTAGAATAATATAAATTCTTCGGTTCCAGATATGAAATTCTACACTACAAAAATAATTATCATCCTTTAGAGGTAAACTCTCTTGGAATATTCTACAAAGTCTCCAATTCTAAAGTTAAATTACCCCGAAGCCCTGTGGCTCTATATTATGTTTCAAATTAATATTCACAGCCTTTTAACTTTAAATAATATCCTAATTTATCTTGCGGCTTTGCAGGATCTTATTAAGCTTTCGAGATCAATAAACGATTTTTAAGAAGAATCTATCAATAGTTTTGTTCACCAGGAGTCACTAACGACGAGTTAACGACAGAGTGCCTAAAATTCAAATGCCTATATGCTAATACCTATGCGTAATTTCGCATTTAAATTTGTTTTTACATGTTTGGAAATGTCAGTTGGTTCTTAAGGTTAAGAATGTGATTGAAGCTAGGGAAGAATTTTTGTTCGCTTTCGTATCGCTTCTCCATATGGCTCGCTTTTTGTATCTCCCTACCTCACAAGGAATGGGTGCTGATATATTTTTATAATTATAACTATTAGACAACCAATTTTAAACACTTATTGCCGAGAGGTGGGCTTCACTTCGAATGATTTTGATGGGAAACGAAGAGCTGGCGAGTTGTTAATTACGGGCGAGCCAGGAAACTGTCGAATGCCACTCAAAATGGATGGTTAGACAGACAGTGACATTTATAAGTCTATCTCACGCTCATCTCAACCCGCGCTTTGCTGTGTTAAGCCGGCTGTACAGTCATTCAAATATGTTTGTGGTCTAACACCGACCTCATCTTCCCCCATGTTCCTATGTCAAGTAAAACAATATTGCCAATCGTGTCTGTCAACTTGAAACATCGACTTTAACGACATATTCGTCTAATAAGAACTTGCTTAAAAATTCATAGACCACTTATTATTTGGCTGATTGTGTGTAATATTTGAAACGGCTTTGAAAAATGAAAATTTCTATACCCTGTCGGTTTAGGTACTTAACTGAATGTAAACAAACTTCATGTCAGATTTGACAGGTTTATAAGGTTTTTTTACTACCCACTTTTTATCGGTTGTTCAAATGGTATAGCAAAGGAATCCTACCTAATATTTACTAATTTAATGGACGTTAGTGTTCTAATTCCGATTGTTTCTGGTATAGGTACCTAAACTTAGGCACCATCAGAACATTTTGGTTTTTTGCCTTCTTTTGCTAAGCAATGAACATCCGATAAACTGTTTACTAACCGTTAACCTGTCAAATCTGACGACTGAAGTTTGTTTACATTTAGTCAAATACCTAAACCGCCAGAGTATGGTTTTTCCCGCGACCTGGCTTATTCTGTGCCGTGAAAATTAAGCCAACTCAATCCGGTCTCAAACTATATCCGAATCAAGGTAACATACAGATAAATGTATTTCAACAGTTAAAGCATAAGTAGGGATAGATACTGTACCTGTTCCATACTCACTTCATCGTCATATTGGCCGTGATGTCGAGTTGTCGTTACTAGTCCCTATAATAAAATGAAAAAGTAAAGTTAGGTAGCTACTAGTTGTACTTAAACCTCAAATGTGCAGGTACAACAATGCTAATTTAACTAGGGCTTTTAAAATGATTTATGTTTAATATCTAGTATAGTATTACAAGCTAGCAAATACTATTACTTGAAATAACTATAATATCGCCCAACAATTTGTCGATGAATTAATTCTATGAAAAGATTGTCGACAAAACAAGGGTACACCCTCGATGTACCTGTTGAAACTGATGTCGTTCCGTGGACTTCCCCCAACTCAGCACGGTGATCGAAGTGTCCACCGGGTTAATGACCTTCTCGCCAGCTAAGGGTAGGATTTTCCCCGGTTTATCAGCTGTCATCGCCGCAAAAGTGTACACTAGCGCTAAATCCGCCATCCACCCTTTGTACTTCGGGTGGATCCTGTACCGCTCGATAGGGAGGTACTGCTCGTACCCCGTATCGAACATTTTCTTCGTACCTATCACCACAAAGGACACTGTCAGCTCGGGGTTGGTCTGTTCTTTTATACTGTTGACAAAATAATGAGTCTGAGTATGTTTTTAAGGTAGGCTCGTATGGTGACATACATACTTACATACATACATCACGTCTGTATTCCCAAATGGGGTAGGCAGAGTACGCGAAATGCTACATAGACAAAACAATGACTATTTCACGTTTCATGGCTACTTCTACCATAATTATTATTTTAATGACTGCACTTTCTAAAACTTAAACAATCTAAAGCAACGTCTCTAATACCATTTCAAATGATGTTTTTTGTCTTATCTCAAATTAATGTAAAGATAAAACGCTTGGTATCTAGCAAGAAAAAAGTAACTTAGTCTTCTATTCAAAAAATATAGTAAACGATGATACTAACAAACAGTGAGCCGCTGTGACGACCACATAGTCGTGTATAATCGCTCCGGTACATGTCCTTTTGCATAGATCTGTGAAAACTAAGCTGAAATAGAAACTTTGTTTATTCAACCAACAAACGGCCTTTATTAACATAAATGAAAATAAACACGACAGCATATCGTATCTCTACTATGAAACTAAAATGCGCACAGTTAACTTCACCTAATGCATGATTTCCACCAAACGGCCGGAATCGGAAAGAATTTTATGGTCTTTAAACGACACTGAACCTTACGATCACTGTGTTTAAGTCTACATTACCAAGCAGCGTACAGAAGCTAGGTGACGTACGTCGCCCGCGACTACGGAATACAAAAATAAGGTAATTGGTGGAAAAAGCCGTTTGGTGGAAATCATGCCTAAAGGTCAGTCGCAGAGCAGAGCGAAATTCGAGCTTGACCCGCTGCTATCTATCTCTGTCGCACGCGTTCTTTAATATTGCCCTCACGCTCACACTTGAGCACGTGCGTCGTACTATCAGCAGCGGGTCAACGCTCGAACTTCTCTATGCTCCTCGACCGGCCTTTAGTTATCTAGCGACAAGTAATGCGGCGATTACACTGGGTTGTTCACTCAATACGGTTGCCGGTCGTGTTCCAAACTAGTTCGGTTACTTAGTTAGTTACTTAGTTAGTTAGTTACTTACTTACTTACTTACTTAGTTCGCCTTTTATTAGGCTAAGCGCGCACTACGACTTTTTGTCGCGCGACACGATTTTAAAATAGCGCTGTCCATAGTGTTTTTTTCATCATAGTGCGCGCGATGACAACCCTTACGTTGCATTTCTGCGACAAAATTATCGCACGACAAAAAATCGTAGTGCGTTCTTAGCCTTACACTAGGCTATCCACGAACCGCAGCCGGCAAGTCAGTTGTGACAGCCGTTGCTTGACGAATGCTGAACTACTGTATCCTTTACACTGTTGCGGTTTCCACAAGCAATGTACATAATAGCCGCTTATATTAATTCATTCAATTGAATTCACTATTGCTTTTAACTGCCACCTAGTTCCTTCACAGATGTAAGGAGACCAAGATGTTATTTAAAGGAACTTACAAAGGAACTGCGAATGGTGATTCTACGGTTAGTTATTGGGTGATACTCACAAAATTTTGGTGTTTTTCCAAAAAATAATTCTTTAAGTATCACATAGGTATGCTATGCGGTAATTCTATAGATGTAAAATAGTTTTTAATTACTCTAGTAGCGCCACGAATGTGTGTTGGTCTCGGGGGGCCTTGCTGTCTTCTATCTCTTCAGTATTTGAAGGCGGCTCTGAAACTAATACAAACATTAGCTAAAAAAAAACTTTGCAGGTTCAACAGGTGTACAAAAGAAATAGGATAGATAAGGCTTTCTTTTCCCCGTATGTCATTATAAAATAAGGCCAATGACAGCCAAACGGCTGAGCCGACTTGTATTTTTTTGTTGCTGTACATATTTGAAAGAAAAGACAATGACAGTGAAGGTGAGCTATTTAAAACTATTACAAGCTCAAGCTCAGCCTATTAGACACTTATCTACATACTTACAGGTAGTAAGTGAGAACTACAGATCTGAATTGGCGTAAAGACGAGTTATCTCAACACTAAAAACATTTTTGAGCAATTCTATATTGGTGCCATTGTAGTCTTTCTTTATACGCCGTGTGATTATTCATTGAAAACTTTTCAAACTTATTATACGAATGTAGATAAAGTTATGTATGCGACATCTACAGGGTGGAAAGTTTCAATGGGCCCTGGAGGGGAACTACTCTAAATCTTTTAGTTAGCTCATTTTACTGAAAGGAAACATTCCTTCATTTTTAGAAAGAAACAAAACTGCATTAAAAGATTTTTAAAATTTTGCTTGTCTCAACCAGGAATAGGACCAACTAAAAATTAAAAAAAAAAATTTTGCAGGTTTATTATACAAATCGGTAGGATTAGGGTGAACTACGCGTAGTATTTATGGGACTTATGTATAACAAAAGGCATACAAATCATACAAATTCTGACTAACTGGTTACCTTTCGCTGGCTCTGCAGCTGGTGGCAACGGGATGTCACGATGCCCGTGACCACTCGGGTGAGACGGAAGAGGATCTTCCTGAGCCAGAACACCATAAAACAGCACTACAGGTACAAAATAATACATGGCGACGCCATGGAAAAGCATGGTACTGTTTCCGCATGGAAGCCTTCATATTAAAGAGTCGACCGTTTTTAATTAAAAAGGTAAGTCGGATAGAAAACGTTTTATTATTTCGCCAGGTAGCGAGCTGTTGCAACTACTCGTAGTAAATTAAAATCGATATTTATCTAGATTCGATTTGTTGATGAAATCGTTATTTTTGTAAATATTTTTGTTTTAGTGGACAGTGATTGCTTTGTTTGTGTTATTGAGTCATGTGAAACGAGATTTTGTTCTTTATTTATGACTCGCTTGACCCGACTGACGTCGTATAATTACCTACTGACTATTTATGGATTACATGATGTATCTATAACATTCTCAGTGTTTTTTCTGGGAATAATACAAAAGTTTTGTTGGTATTTCGACACGCGAACTCATAACATTATAACTTAGCCATGCGTTTTATCAATTATGTGAAACTCCATAAGATTACAAAAGAATTACTGTAAGGCTAAAAAAAGCTAGCGAAATCAATCCAACTGTTCCCGCGTGATATTGTGACCAATAGAAATAGAGAAACATTTTTATATACAGAATAGAGTAACTCGTGTTTACCAAGTGAAGTGTACAAGTTATTAATATCGATCTTCGTTTAGAGCTGAATAAAATATTAAATCTTCGTTGAGAAAACCCTTATTAGTAATCAACATTTTAAAAGTAGTGTTTAGTATGTTTACGGATTCATAAAGGTGCCCAAAAATTACGTTCAAAACTTTTGTACTGCGGAAACGATTGGAGTTTTAAAGTATAAAGTGCCGGCAATAAAATTTAAATAAATTACCATTGTAAAGCCTTTGTCGGTATATCTGCTGCCTACATATTTCGCCAATTTCGCGAACGCAAATTGTGCCTCAATTTAACTAACAAACGAGCTCCTAAACTGATATTTCTCGAAGTACCTATTTTGTGTCATTAGAAACATTTGAAAATAATAATTCGTACGTAACATGGCAGATGTTTTTATATGAAGCTACATTACAAGTCTAAAAATCGTCTAGGCATGCTGTATTTTTAACTAAGTTGCTAGATCCTAACGATAAAACCATGTTAGCGCTAGTGTTTTGACTTAGGTTAGGACTTAGTATTTCAGGTCTTTAGCCTTTCGAATAAAACAGTCGTAGGTTCTAGCATTATCTTATAAAGAGAAAATCCTGGTACTCGACACCTTAACGGAAAACATTTCATTAGTTTGTTTCTAAATCTACGTAAAATAATTATAAGTATTTTTCAAGAAGAAACCCTTACATTTGTTAAACGGAATTTGTTTTGTATGTTGATTACAATTATTAAATAATTAATTAAATGTTAGTCGATCTGATTGCGAGGCAATTTTGTCAGGTAATTCTGTTAGCAAGTTCTTTTTTTGAATGAACTTTTATTTTACCTTCAACAGATCTGATAGCGTGGGAAATAAGTACTGTTAAGCAGTATGAAGGGAAAAAATAGTCTATTGACAGTAGGTAACCTCAAGAAGTAGATAACTCTGAATGTTAGATTAGTTTGGGAAACAAAGGAAGAAGCGAATAGTGATTTTGACAACATCCTTACTCTTCTACAGGTGGCATTTTTGGATCCTCGCCCTCACAAAACATATAAAAAAAAAAACTACCACACCAGAAGTTATTCTGCGTGTGTTAAAAACGGAGCACAAAAGTTCTGTTTTCGTTTCAGCTCCACCTGCAAACGCGCCACTAACGGTGGACGAAGCTGGAGCCGCCGCAATCGCATTTTTCTAGCTATTAACGCGCGACGAGAAAGAATAGCCCAATACAAACAGCCATTACGCTGCGGCTTGCAGCTCTTTGGTAGGGATGGCAAGGATTCCCACATTCGCATTCGCAAGTATGTTTCATGAACGCATTATTTTTCAGACGAAATTTAGATGAGATGCGACAAAAGCGCTGAAATTGTACGAATATACAGCCGTATACGTAGTATCGTAGTGTAAGAAAAATTGGAAATAGTCATAGATTTGTCTTCGTAGTGTTTCGTGTGCTCTAGGTATGTAACAAAGATTGGACTGCAGTTCCCTTGCAGGTCTAATGTTGATCGGCAGCTTCACATTCAACTGATTCAACATTTTGTTTTCTCACTAAGATTTTCGTCACCGAAAAGTTTGTGGAATTATTTTTACAATTATAAAAAAAAACGAAATTTGAAGCCGCTATATTCTTAACCATTAACTATGGACGTTCTTTTTTTGTCACACTACCATGGACGCGCGGTCTCACAGACTGCTATATTTCATGGAAAAAATAATAATTATATGCTCATATTTTTATTACTTTTTTATTATTATAATCAACTAGAGGTCTCAATCTTACAAATTTGACATGTATTTAACCGAAACTTATTTGATTTTTCATGAATTTTAACTAATTATCATTTTAGGGCACTTTCAGTCTAAATTTTACCTGAGATCACTTAAAGGAAGAAAAAAAAGTTAATCTATAAAGTATTTTGAGCAATCATCTAAAATACTTTTAAATCTAAGGTTTTATGAACATAAAAACAAAAAATTAACTTCTCAAAGTAAAACAAAAAAAAAATTGACAATGGTCCAATATTGGTAACATTATTGGCAGTCTTTGCATAATGGCTTGGAACAATTTTCAGATTCAGAACTGCAATTTCTTTCAGAAGTAGGATTCCCTGCAAAACTGGGACCTTCTTCAACTTCCCCTTGGTCACTTTCATAATTTTGAATACGATCCTCTTCAGACTAAACAGTCAACAATATTACCTTCAGAATCGGATTGGTCCGACTCCAAAAGTAGTTCGTTTACTTCATTTTCGCAATATTTCACTTGGTCTCTGTTGCAGTGGCAATTTTTGTGGTCGTTTTGATCTTATTAGTATTTAAAGCATTATTTTCTGACATTTGAACTAACCTGACCTTAAACAAACACAGTATTGATAAGAAATAAAATGTATTGTAAATATGGACCCGAGGTCTCACAGACCGCGATAAAAGTTTAACCCCTCAGCTGTGGCGAACCCCCCAGCGGGTCTGCGACTAAAATACCCGTATTTGTGGCGCGTCCCGCTCTGGGGTTATGACAGATGTGCTCACTATTGTGTCAAAAGCGTACTGATAAACTATGTCTGACTCTCTCTAGCTTATTAAAACGCGTTCAGCGTAAAGCAAGACGGCTTGGAAGCAACCGAAAGACAGCCCAAAAATCGCATTTTTTTTTCAACAGCTGAGGGGTTAAAGTCAAATTACTCTTCCGATTTGCAGCCATTGACGAAATCTCCCGCTTCAACAGTCGTTTTGTTACTATAACCGAAGATACTGAGCGCGTCAGTAGTGAGGGGGGCGGGGAAGTATGTGAACACGAAAATTAAAAACTGCGAGCGGTCTATCAGACCGCGTGTCCATAGTTAAAGGTTAAACCAACAAGCTACTGTAGGAGCAAATCCACCTATCAGCTTTCAAAAACAATGCGGCACCGGTACCTTTAGCAGTCGGGTAAAATGCACCGCACCGGATTGGAGAATATGAGAATAGATAAGTTACATCACTAGTGTGTGCGACTGGGATAATATTCGCTTTATCGTAGTTTTTGAACACGAACGCGAGGAATTGAGGAGTTTTTACGTCGCTTTGTTTCGTGATATTAGAAGTTAGTGCACGTTAGCCGTGCAACTAACTGTTAGGGTTGGTGGTACGCAAACAGGGTGACTACAAAATAAAAATGGCAGACATTAACAAAAATTAAGAAGATTAAAGGGAACGCTGAAAAGATTTCATTAGAAAATCCTAAAATGATGACTAAGGGTGACTTTCGTCTTTGTTTCATTTTTTGTATCTTGAGTTTTTTATATCAATTTTACAAGATGTGATTTTGCTTCATGAGTTCTTTACAAAATGTCAGTGAATAGAGACGGTGAATCAAGGCAGCAGCGCAGTAGAGATTTTAAGCTCAATTATAGCAATTCCCATAACTTTGAACACAGTTAAACGATGGCAAAGGGTAAATGAATTAATGCGAATTAATTACTACTAAAAGTTCTGACTTTCAGTAAATGGCGGCCAAAACTGAAGCCTTTCCCAATTTGCTCACGGTCAGAGAATTGTTATAAAACACACCAAACAAAAACTTGTTTTTGGCCGAGCTGGCAAAACAACTCAGTTCTCCGGCTAGTGTTTTAAATGGAATAATTTGTGGGAATAACAAAATTTAGCGCAAGGGACGAAGCCGGGGTGAAATTTATAGCACGCAGCACAATACTGGAATTTTAAGCATCCCCGCACTGCAGAGCTAACTTTTGGAAGGAATTGTAATGTATTTGCGCTAAATTAGAAGAAATAAAGTGACTGCAGTACGTAACTCTGTGTCAGTGGACATTTACGGTGATTCTCGACATAATTTTGCGTATTTTTAAACTACCGTTTGATGCGGTAGATTCACGGTGATTTTTCACAGTGACTTTTGAGGAACATGAACGAAAGTCACGGCGATAAAACTTCACGGTTCTCCAACAACAATTCAAATTAGTCGCCCTAATTCAATATAGTAGAACTAATGAAACAAACCGTAGCCCTTACAGTCAAGCTGCGCTACAACTCTTGCCCGTAAACCGTTGTATTTACGTCCAATATGTCCAAGTGAATGAAGTGCTCATTAATCCCAGTCGTTACTGTAAGGTGTTGCATTCCGAAGCGGCAAATTGCGGCCCCAGGCCACATGTTAAGGCCTGTTTTACTGCCCTGTATTACTACTTCGGTATTAGGGTGCGCGTTAGTTCTGTTTAGGTTTATTCGGTATCGAGGTCTGGAATTGCTTCGTAAATAATGTATTAGATAACTGAATATGTTAACTTGTTATGTTTTGTGTGCTACACAGTAAATTGGGTTAGCTAGGTCGTCTATATGGAATGTCGATGGCCGCACCGAATAAACGTGTACGTGCTATTACACAAAAAATTTTTTTTTCGTTATTTACGTTCCATGAGCCATAATACA
>BHDV01001006.1:0-16485 GCA_005406045.1 Adoxophyes honmai
ATAATACTATACCGCGCTAGTCTAAACTCCATACAGCTTACATTAGTGACAGGTTGCTAGCCTGTCGCCTAAAGATTACTTAAACCTTAGTCGCCTCCTACGACATCCACGGAAGAAATGGAGAGGTGCTATTCTAGACCCGACACCACACGGGTCATTATTTGCGGTGGGTGGGGTTAAATTATTTGCGAATAAATTTAAATTGTGCTGCTGAGCTGCGCTGAGCAGGCATATATCATTCAATTTCATACTTAAAAACATTACTTAATTAATAATGCTATACTTAATCTCTGTAAAACTACAGAAAGGCTGGACCGATTTAGACTTTTTTTATTTTGATGTATGGCTTGTGTTGATTTCAAAGGTAGGCAGCGAAAGGTTTGAAGGTAGGTACACTGAGAAAATATCAGTCGAAACGGAAATAATACTTAGCTTTGTTTGTAAGGTTTATTTTGTTTTGTTGTGAGAAACATGTATGTAGCTAGATACAAATTCTGTTTTTGTATTTTCTTTTGTAAGTTCGTAGTGTTTATACTCATTTTATCTTTTTAATGTCACCTTAAGTTATCGTTCAAACACGCACTTAGTACCTGCGTTTGTTCAAAATGACACTTTGAATAATTTGAAATCGTTATCAATAACACTGATGCTAATCATACTGTGATTCATAATCTCCTATGAAAAAAGATTCCGAACACTGATTGGAGAATCTAAAATGCCGTTTCAAATTCAATTCTAATTTTGGGAGGCTTAAGTATAGTTGAATATGCATACAACAACTCAATCAACATTTCTAAAATTGTAACAGGACAAGTCGATGAAGGAAAACATTATGTGGTAAACTGCACACAGCAACAAAATAACTCAATATTGTGTGTGAAGGACCCTACCCGCACTGGATCCGCGTTGAAACTGGGTTATTTACATATATAATTTTAGAAGAAACCAACCCTTACTTAATTGCTACCTCTAGTGCCACCTCTCGTCGATTAATAGATTCTACAAGCGTCATTTACGTCATCTGTCAAAACTGTTCTACATCGCGATGACGAAGTTTTCTTAATCAATATTATAAACAACTTCCAACTTTCTCTCTGTGAACTTCGGTCCCCAGGCATAACATCTGCCTGGAGAGAGATTTCTCTATTGGAGTCTTTCCCACATTTGTTACCCTCGACTTGGACATTTGACGAAAACTTCCTCGACCTAGATCACGTTGTTGACGTAGTCTCGACAAAAAGCCAGACAACGGCAGTGTGCACCACTAGCATGTTTCTAACTTACACGCTTTGTGTCTACAGTATCTAACCTGCAACCTACACTACAAGCTACGCATTTAACGCGGCCCTCACGTAGCTCTAGGTACGCACTCCGCCAATCATATCGGATCCGAGCAACTCGCTCTCCGACAATCACGGCGGATGATCAACGCTCGCCAACGCGGCTCGAGCTTACAACTGGCCCTAACAATCTTCCACTGCACTTTTTATTGGATTATCTCTCAGAAACTTACCGTTAACAGCGACATGTCTTTGGACGTGCAACTCCTCAACCTGCCCAGGTAGGCCCAGCAGGACGTCCCAATTGCCCTGGACCGCCCTGGTCGTGTGGTCCAGCGTCACATGACAATGGCCCGAAATGAGGGTGCTCTCGGAGAAAGGCTGGGCCACCATGCAGTAGGAATTATCCATGGTAGTCAGTTGCACGTCGGTGTGGCTTGACCCGTCTTGCAGGGTAATGGGAGGTGCAGGGTCGGAGGTCGTGTTCTCTGAAAATCATCAGAATGTTCAAGTCACGGGCGTAGGCAGGATTTAGTTTTGGGGGGGTTTTACGAAAAAAAATCGGCCAAGTGCGAGTCGGACCCAAAAAAAATCATGATTGTTGTATGGGAGCCTGAACTTTTCGGGGCGGGGGGTTGAACCCCCAAAACGCTACGCCCATGCTTCAAGTTCTTTTCGTTAGGTGATCGTTGTCGTGAATTCTTATAGCTACAAAGGAGACGCATTAATTATTTTCTCATTAAGAGGGCGCACACATTTTTTACGTACGTAATATAAGATCAGGCGGGGAAGAGAAATTCAGGGGCAGGGCAGGGGTAAGAGGCACCACAGACCATAACTCGTCGAGTTATGAGTGATTATTATGGTCTGTAGAGCCCTCTTATCCCTGCGTTTCTCTTCCCCCACCTGACCTTAGTGGTTTTGGACCAATGTTTAAAAAATCGTGAAATGTAAATTAACTCATATTTAGCCATGAAAAAAATATGGTTAGACTAAACATATTCTGTAAATTTACAATAAAATAGTTTCATTTGTAATTACATTAAAATCAATGAGAAAAAAAATAAAGTAATGGTTCAACTTTGAAATTATGTAAAATGATATTTGAATAATAAAAACCAATAATTTGATTCATGTTAATCCGTTAATCCCCAGTAGACTATATTGTCTATCAGATAATAACAAGTTTATATCGTTTATGGTAAATTTTAATGGAAAATTTTCAAGTGAAAGACAGCTCTGACGCGTATTTTTGTGAAAACCCTTCAACAAATTGGCTAAGTAAAAGAAATCTGTGTTGCTAATAAAATATTTCTTTCCGTTAATCCCTAGAAAAAGAGTTTATTTATATGTTACAGTAGTTTTTCTTTAAAAACTTAAGGATTTATAGCTTTCTAAAGAATTTGAAAAACATCAAAATCACCGAATTTTGTTCGCACGCTCTTAATACATAGCTACTTCATCTGTGAAGGTTTAGCGCTTCTAGCTACGTGTCAATCAGTAGGTTTAGCACAGCAACACGAGCGAGTCATTTCGCTAGGGGGATAGAGTAACTGTCATTTTCTGACGCTTCTGTTAGACAGTGACAAGTATCTCGCGCGCATCTCTACTCGCCCCTTGCCGTGCTAAGCCGGCTGATATATAATTTTTAGAAGGTATCGACGCATGGATCAAACGAAAGTAGGTGGTGGTGAAGCACCATGATATTATTGATGTTATGAGCATTTTGTGGAAATTCTTTCAGAGCAAGTAAACCTACGGCACATTGACTTTGCATGAGACTTAATACATAATCAAATGGAAATAAAAGAAGGTATACCTACCTACTTAGTGCAGCCAACTGCCGATAAAAATCTGTGGCTTCGTCATAATTACTGATATGATGTGACGTAACAATACATGCGTAACTTATCGTGTTGTTTCTTGGACAAATGGTCACACGACAGCTTAGTGTATAAAAAAATTGAATATGTTACCAATCTTGGTGAGCTACCAAATTCATTAATTCAATAAAAAAAACCGGCAGTTATCAATAAAAAAAGTGCGAGTCTGACTCGCGCACGAAGGGTTCCGTACCATTGACTGGGTGAATTAAAGGTAAACGTAAAGGGCTTTTTGCCATTTGGCTACGGAACCCTAATGATAAGATATCAAATGGCATAGCTACAGAGAACTTCAAAGGAGGAAATGGCGTGCAAAGGATACTGAAATCTTACTTAAATGAGTTTATTTATTGCATTTGCGCGCAAAAGCATTGTTTATTTATTGTTACTATAGTCTATAGGTACTACTTCTAATACATAAGTACTTACATAAACATTTGAATACAGATATGTAAAACACGAACGCCGAAAAAAACACGAAAATCAAACTTATTGAGACATGAGATATTAAGTAATATAGATAGGTACATATAATATGTACCTAGGTCTACTGTAGGTACTGGTAAATTCTTTAGGTCATATTTTTTATGTGCTTAGGTTGAGTTGACACATATCAGCAACATAGCATTCAATAATTCCGTAATTTTACTATCGATGTGTACTTAATTACCTCTACAAATAATAACATTACACTTCTGAAAACCGTAGGTACAGTTTTCCCAAGAAAATAACTCCGATCGGCTGTTACCGTCTGCGCCGAGAGGGACAGAACGATATCCGAGAGTAGCCGAACGTTTCAAGAGTCAGGACTCCCATACTAGCTAATGGAATAAGTTTGCATGGCTGATCATTACCAACATGACGAACCAAACGGGCGGCTGTCATGTTGACGTGACATCTATCAATCAATAACCAAAAACAACGCAAGAGTTTAGCGCGCGGAAGTCTCTTTTATCATTATTATTATTTTGGTAACACTGTAAGCTAAGTAAAACCGTTTAATAATAACTGTCCTGACGTTTTGTTTTAGTATGATGGTAATGATCTGCCATGCAAAGTCCATAGAAAAGGTTTTTTGTTCCTAGTTACGCCAGCCTGGACATATGTCATGAGTCATCTGTCTGTGACATCAATCAATAACCAATCAAAACTCGAGTGTTAAAAATCTTTTTTATCATTGGTAGATCGAAGTTTCCCGCGTCACAAAACTCGTCAACTGCGCAGGTATGTCCAGAGGAATTCTTAGTTCGGTAATACTGTAACTCTTACGACTAAATGCACTGGTCATGTGACCAATTTTAACACAAAACACCAATATGAAGCGCAATAAACTGGATTGAATTTGAAAGAGCGTACCTTCCACATATACTTCAACCCATCCCGTTATGGACATATCGCCACTAGTAGCTGTCAGCCTCCATCTCCCTTCATCAGCCAAGGCCACATTAGCCACACGCAAGCCACAGCCATCGCTCCAGCTTTCGTACCTGTAGATCACATTATACCAATTTCGAAACGGTTTGCAACTTTCTTTAAGCAATTTTTAAGTACCTACCTTTTTCGAACGCTAGGGTTTTTTCTTACATACATACATACACACACTCACGCCTATGTTCCCAAAAGGGGTAGGCAGATCACACGAAACGTGACATAGACGAAACCATGATTATGACTATCTCACGCTTCGCAGCCACTTCTAGCTTAATGTTAAGTTTAAAAACAGATGGAAGAGGTAGTATAATAGTGACAGGTTGCTAGCCTGACGCCTAAAGCATACCTAAACCTATTTCCTTAGTCGCCTCTTATGACATCCACGGATGAAATGGTGAGGTGTTATTCTATACCTGACACCAGACGGAAAACTGCGTTTTTTCTTATCATCATTTATCAAAGATTCTCCATATAATAAAGATTATGTTAAATAACTGATCGAGGAAAAACCAAACGTTGATTAGGATGTCATGATAGCAAATAATCGGACACTTGATGTCTACTAATATTCGCAGTAGAACAGAGCGTCTAGTGTATTCAAAACGATGATGGATTCGATAACGACTTCGTTTGCGAATTAACGCGGAATTGTATGGAAACTGAGACAGCGCCGCCAGCGGAACGTTTGCACAACTGCCGCGGTCAACACGTCTCCATACAATTCCGCGTTAATTCGAAAACGAAATCGTTATCGAATCCATCATCGTTTTGAATACACTAGACGCTCAGGTTTGATATGAAAAACTGTTTCTCACGACTCCGTCTACAAAGGAGTCGTTTGTCGCCATCTCGGGGAAATTAGGCTGCTTGTCCACTGGAGCGGATCGAGCCACCGGAGCGGTGAGCAAGATAAAAATCCACCCATTGAATTGCATGCACTGAAGAGGAACGGAGATTTTATGTGCAATTCTATTGATGATTTTTATCTCGCTGACCACTCTGCTGCCTTGCTTCGCTCCAGTGGACAGGGAGCCTTATGCTAGAGACTCAAAATAGCTTAATATGCGATAACATCGGTTCAGCGGTTCATCATACATTCGCACAGGAGCACAAGTGACACAAATCACAAATTGCTTACTTCGTATAGGTACAAATATTATTAGATATCTCTTACCTGTTGCTAGGAGGCGACTGAACGTTAAAAGTAACGCCCATAGGGGTTGTAACAGTGCACTGCTGCTGTGCAGACAGTTGGCGACGCAGTCTCATAAGGGCTTCATGACCGACGGCAACCTTTAGAGAATGCGGTAACCCCAATCCTTGCTGCATTGCCAGGAGGTTGTTAAGCTCGATAGGGTACACGACCTGTGCGTCCGCATTTTGTACGGTAAACGCTGAAAAATAAGAGTCACATGGCGTTGCAGGTATCGTTCTGTTGTTCCTTAGATACCTACTTTAAAGTCTTTAATTGAACCAAAAAAATATGACGATGGGAATAGTCAAGTGTATAGTTTTTTAGCGTCGTTTTTGCTCAAAATTCTTATTTCTTGGTACACACGATGCACTCCGGCAAGTGTTGTATCTAATTAATCATTTCTACTGCTCGTAGTAAGCGTTTGAGACGACGAGCAGATGTTTGATAGACCACATATAATTTTGTAAATTAGAAGCGGACAAATAACATGTTTTATTTGATTAAGTTATGTGGATGACGAGTGTTAAAAACAATTGATTGATCAGACAGTAAGTAAGATGGCTCAGGATGACTTCGACCACATTCCATTTCGTCACCTTCTTAAGTCGTCCACAGTGCCATGTCGTTAGCCTGCAATTCCTAAATCGTCATCTTCCTAACTCGTCCACTTTCTGATGTCGTCAATACCCCATTTTGTCTACATTCCTATTTTGACCATACTGCCAACTCGTCCACTTTCTGATATCGTCAATATCCATTTTTGTCTACATTCCTATTTCGACCAAAGTGCTAACTCGTCCACTTTCTGATTTCGACCTCAGTACTACTTGGTCAGCATCACCAGTGCCAACTCGTCCGCATTCCCATATCGACTCAGTGTCAACTCGTCCGCATTGAACACGAATGTTTGTACTTGAGTGTGGGTGTTCAATTAAATATGTTTGCTATATGCACAGTTGACGAGTTAGCACTGTGGGCTAAACAGGAATGTTGACCAGTTGGCACTGTGGTCTAAATAGTAATTGTTGACGAGTTGGCACTGTGGTCTAAATAGTAATGTTGACGAGTTGACACTGTAGACTAATAAGGAATGTTGACAAATTGGCACTGTAGTCTAATTACGAATGTAAACGAGTTGGTACAGTGGCCCACGTAAGAAAGCGGACGAGATAGGGAAGTGACGATATAGGAATGCTGGCGAATCGGAACAGTAGACCATATGCGAATGAGAACGACTTAAGAAGGTGATGAAATGGATCTGTGGCCGAAGTCATCCTGAGCCGGTCAGATGAATAAAAATCCGTGGACATTTAAAGACTTGGTACAATCTTTTTAAAGTAAAAAAACAGTCAATTAACTAAAATAAACATTATTACTAACCACTCAGAGCGATTGCTAATATAACTTTCATGTTCGTCATGTCGAAAAAACTTTTTTTTTACTTCACTTAGCGCAACATGTTGACAAATTAAATGCTTCTGACAAAACTTGTTGTGGGCATGTACATTTCAATAACGATCATTAACAATTCAACGATAAGATTATGACATTATCTATATCTAATCAATTAAAGTTATCTACATCTTAAACAGATTCTAATGTCCGTCTGTGCGAGTATACTAAGCTTTTTTTATCTCATTATTTGTTAGTTTTCATCCCTATTGCACCGAATGGTTAGATGATTTTCCCAAAATCATTATTTCCCAGTAGCAAAATTTCTATTCACATTTTTCTCCAAATGACTTTTTACCCAATTTCGTTTTTTACTAAACCTTATTTTCAAAGTAGCATTTCTCCCAGTTAGAATCAATACAGAAACGTAGTTAGGTTTAGGTTAGGTATGTTACGTTTTCATCGGCCTGGAGGGCCAAAATAACGTAGGAATAGGAGCTCCGCGTTAGCGGAGCTCCGTCGACACTGTTCCTATGTCGATTCTAACTGGGGAAAAATGCTACAATGAAAATAAGTCTGTTGCATATAAAATATCTACCTTAAGAGGATAGGAGTCGCACCACTTCTCCATACAAACGTAGTCCCCTGTTTTCTCCGTGAATAATGACAATAGAGCAAAAAATTTTTTACATTATATTTGTATCTGTCCCTACGATTTGCTTTTATCGATATTCTAAATAAAAAAAAATAAAAAAAATAGAAAATCGATAAAAGCAAATCTTAGGGGCATAGCCACAACAGATACAAATTTAATGAAAAAAAAATTTTGCTCTAATGCCATTATTCACGGAGAAAACAGGGGACTACGTTTGTGTGGAGAAGTGGCGCGACTCCTATTCTCTTAGCCTGTTTCCCTATTACCCTATTATGACATCCACGGCAGAAATGAAGTGGTGTTATGCTAAAATTTTAAACCAAACACTATGTACAGGATTTAGTTTTGATTTTATCTTTTTTCGTCAATAATAATTTTGGAACAACAAACAAAACAAGGGTAGGTAAAACAAATGGGCACTTACATTGTTGCAAAAATGACTTCTTATATTTAGTACAACACATTTAATGGCCTGTCCCGACGTCAATTAACCGATTAAGAACATTATCATGGCAAATCATTGTAATCTATTATTGCTATTGATTTATCTGGTAGCTTAGAACCTACTTATGCAAATATCCTTCAGCACTCAATTATGATAAGTTTTATACTCGTGTGCGGCCATGTTAAGGCATATTTGGTAACCAGATTGAACCAGATAAGGTCGGAGTTCGCACCTTGAAAACCACAACGTCAGTACCTATGGGAAAACACAGGTTTTGACTAAGAGGGTTTAAAAATCTGAGAAAGAGTTTGTATTCAAAAACGGTAATTTTTACTAATTATAGTGTAGATAAATATTTCAACTAGCTTAGCTTATTATGCGTGTCAACTTTTTATCTAATATGTTGTTGATTTTTTATTTTAATTACTTTATAATTACGTATTAAAAAATTGTGTCATTCTTCCGTTCATTTTCCTTTAACATTTCTTTCTTATGTTCAATCTACAATTATTTTAGGTACCTAGGTGCTTACCTATAGTTTAAATTTAAACGTTACTTAGTTACCTAAATATAATGTGACAGTACAGTTTCAAATTTGAAATAAATTATTGATAATTTTATCATTACTTGATTAAAAAAAACTAAAACTAAATTCATAATTTTAAACGCAAAGAACATTATTTTCAGTCTTGCTTATAATTAGAACAAATTTTGTGCCAAACTTAAAAATTTACAATAAATCTTTCTAGTTAAATAAAATTTTATATGTATAAGGTTCTTGGTAAATGTAGGTTTTATTGTTTTTTACAAATTGGAACTGTGGTTTTTTAGAACATAAGACACATACATATTTGTTTTTTATAGTTGAAATGTAGCCATTAGTTCCTGAATAAAAATAAAAATCAACACTGACCAGTGTTACCTAAGTCACACGAATGGTTAACTTTATCTCTGTGATTAATCAGTCACGCACTTATACAATAAGGGACTTATTAAAACCAGTTTTTAGAGTTCGTCACTTTATTACATTATAGAGCTTAAAATAAAATACTTATTGTTGATGCTACTGGGATTGCTACGAAATAGAATTAGTCCCCGGATTTATTATAAGTTTGTGAACTGTTTTTTCTTTCAAGGGTAAAAATGGAATGACGTCATCTGCCTCCTTCATTTGTGACGTAGGAATCTGAAATTAAAACGATTTCGTTTTCAGGAACTGTTTTTATATAATGAACTAGCTGTAACCCACGACTTCGTCTGCGTAGATGGCATCGCTATCCTGCGAGTGTTTCGCATTAATAATCATTTTCTAACAGAACATACCTAATAGGAAATTAGGAATATACCTGTATAGGTATTCGTTTTTTGTCTTTGGCACTTTGGCTCTCAAACGAAACTGAAATTGCGATAGTCCTTAGTAAATTGAATTAAAACTAGCTTCAAAAAAGATATTTTGGATGCTAAACTTTCTTCTAGCCTGTAGGTATACCTAATTAATTCCAGAAGAGTATGTTCTGTAATGAGAGCGGGATTTTGACATTTACTCGTTCAATTCCTTAATTCTCAATTTATGCAATCAGTTCATCATGTAGTTGTGTGTGTGTGTGTGGAATTATTCACACCAATCGTGGAACTAGGTTTACTAATAAAACAATGCCTTACCTTCAAATCCGCAGCCTTCGCTTCTTTCACAGTATATTCCCTTATAACATAGTTGGAGTTCATCATGTGAAACATTCTGGTTTCATTAGTCCGCACCAGGACATCGTCAACCCTTAGAAAGTATCTTAAGAGAACAAACCAATGCAAAGGCATTACCCGCTGAAAATTAGATGTGTTTCACTTTAATTTCCATATAAAGACAACTGGGCGTAAGTGCACGTCCCAATATTCAATCTATCGACGGTTTAACTAACTATACTCAGTTTAATTTAAGATAAGAATTACAAATATTATAACGGTCGAATTCACACACGTTGTTAAGTAAACCCCAGGTGTCACCACTATACCTTATCGGTTTAGGTAGTTAATTCAATGTAAACAATCTTGACGTGTCTTTTTATTTAAACATACACTTTATAAATCGAAAACTTTAAATTTTACAATTTTGGTATGAAAAAATCATTTACTTTCATAATTGAATTGTATAGTGTAACGATTTTCATTTTTAGACTGTGTATTTCAATAAAAAGACATGTCAAGATTGTTTATATTGTTTTAACTACCTAAACCGATAAGGTATAATAGACTATTACTACCAAACGGTATCACTATTAGTAATAATAGCTCTAAAAATGATTAAGAGATGGCGCTAGTAGCTATTAAAAAATACTTACAATTTTAACAGACAATTTAGATATCCCATGATCGTGGAGTTCATCTTCAAACAATGTGAGGTCTTGGTAGAACAATATCTGGTCTTTCTGTTTTAGCAGTTCAAAATTGATACCCTCCTCGCTGGGCTCCACTACTATGCTGTCGGACAGGGTCCCCTGGTAGTTTGTTGAGAAAGTCCAGTCGAAAGACTTCTTCTTTTTCGTTGCGTCTGGTCTAATGTAAACAAGGATATTAGGAAACGTAAGTGCCCATGACGTTATTACGACGCAAAATTGAGTTTGCATGTATTATAGTGACAGGGTGCTAGCTATTCTGTCGCCTAAAATGCTTCTCAACTTATTTCCTTAGTCCCCACCTCCACGGAACAAATAGAGAGGTGTAATTTTAAATCTGACACCACAGACAATATATTAAATGGAAATTGGTTATTGGTTTCAACAATGTGGTTAGTTTTGTCATGTTTCCAGTAGTCTTAGTCTTAGTACAGCAATTTTACTTCATTACCTAGGTACCTGCTTTTTAGGGTTCTGTACCCAAAGGGTAAAAACGGGACCCTATTACTGAGAATTTGCTGTCTGTCTGTCTGTCCCCAGGCTGTATCTCACGAACCGTGACAGCTAGAGAGTTGAAATTTTCACAGATGATGTATTTCTTTTCTACTCTCTTCTGTTCTAATCTCTCAACTCAAGTTTGCTGTTCTACGTCTACTGTAAATTATCATACCTGGCCTCCTGCCACACTTCAGCACAAGATACTTCAATAGCATCGACAGTGCAAGCCACCAGCTTCAGTGCATCTAACGGGTTAAAGTTGATGTTAGCTCCATTCTGGTGTTTTAATGACAAAATGTTCTTGGGAAACACCATGTCAGGGAAATGTGGTATGCTCAGTTCCTTACAGTATCTGGAAATGATCAAAGAATTAACTTAAAAAATTAATGATAGCAGCACTTGTTTACTTAGTCAATGGTATGGAACCCTTTATGCGCACATCTGACTTGTACTTGGCCAGTTTTCATACCATAAGGAAAGCACACAAGCAAATAGGTCACCTGATGGTAAGCAATCACCATCACTCATAGACATCCACAATGCCAGACAAATTGCAGATGTATTGTCAACCAAGTGGTCTAATGAGCACTTCATTTTTTTTGGAGCTTCAAAGGTTATGCATTATGCACCTATTATTTTTCTGTATGATGGCAGACAGTTACAACCTATTTAGCTGATTTTTTAATGGAACACAAAATAGTAGACTACACTATACTCTGGCAGTTTGTTTAGGTACCTAACTAAATGTAAACAAACTTGATGTCAGATTTGACAGGTTAATAAGGTTTTTTCTTTACTACCCACATTTTATCGGATGTTTAAATTGTTTAGCAACGGAATTTTACCTAATATTTATGGATCTGATTGACGGTAGTGTTCTAATTCCGATTGTTTCTGGTATACTTAAACTTAGGCACCAACTGAACATTTTTTATATTTTCCTTCCTTTTTATGAACATCTGATAAAATGTTTACTACCCGTTAACCTGTCAAATCTGACAACTGAAGTTTGTTTACATTTAGTTAAGTACCTAAACCGCCTGAGTATAGTTCACATTTCCAAAGCAATTTTAGGTTTACACATTCTTGACACATTGTATTGTAAAAATATATCAGGGATTATACCAACTTGTAAAATCCAAACTTCACTTCAGGAATAAAATCAGAAAATCAAGGATTTTAAGTAAATCTTCTGTTATATGGCCAACATTTTTTTTTACAAATACTAGACAAGTAATACTTACATACAAAATTGACAAAACTGATCGTCATCCCTTCCACAAACAACCTTTGTTGAACACATGCTGGGTAGAATGCTGCTTATATCGTATGATATATGCCATGGGCCGAATTCTATCGAGTTCAAGTTACTCGGATGCCGCCTAGCATCAATGCTTGTCTCCTAAAACAAGAATTCCATATATTGGTAAGGATACGAATTTTACAGCAGCAGAAGGCCTAGCAAAATTAAAAGACGACTAACCTCTAACGTAAGCATTGTCGAACGTATTAAATTAGATGCAATTTCCAAGATTTTAGACTTATTCAATATCCGGACCACAAAATAAACAGGAATGAAAATGGGGACCTAATCGCATTCAGCACAAACTACACTACAGTTCGTGAGTTCGTGACCAAAGATCTTGCACTCAAAGAAGATCGAGCACTTGAAGAAAATTTATTTATTAATTTAAACTGTATTACAAGGTGATAAAGTACGTTTTTCCGTGTAACCCTACATAGAGGCAATCTGAGTGCAGGTGAAATAGCTACAACAGAGGCAGTGTGTCCTGCTTACTCATCTTACCAGCTAAAATAAAAAATCTTCACGTCTAACAAAAACCGGCCAAGTGCAAGTCGGACTCGAGCACGAAGGGTTCCGTACCAAAAACAGCAACAATCACGTTTTTTTTTATTTTATTCTGTTTTTAGTATTTATTGTTATAGCGGCAACAGAAACACATCATCTGTGAATTTTTCAACTCTCTAGCTATCACGGTTCGTGAGATACAGCCTGGTGACAGACGGACAGACGGACGGACAGACAGCGAAGTCTCAGTAATAGGGTCCCGTTTTCACCCTATTAGAAAGGGACACACTACCTCTGTACTAGCTATTTCCACTTGGCACAGTTTTTACTGGCAAGAGCGCAGTCCTTATATATAATGACTTTGTTCGTGAATCGTGACTATGAACTGACATTGACAGTGACAGCACAGCAATACAGATTGCAAAAACCGCAAAAACCTCGGTGAAAAGCGGGTTAGACACGCACAGATGTGAATCAAATTCAACGCTGTTGGCCCTGCCTGCAAAAAATTAGCTTTTGTGATCGACAGTCATGTTTTTATTTTCCTGCACTGCTATGATGCGGAACAGATAAAGTCTAAACTTATAAAAAGAAACATTAAGCCACATTGTGTTCATTGGTGTCGACATACATACATACATACATATTCTCACGCCTGTATGCCCTAGAGGGGTAGGCAGAGCACATGAATTCAAAAATCCAGTGCCACGTTTAGCAATTTCAGCAGGGTAACCAGATGGTTAAACGTGATGTTGCAGTGACAGCTTCCACGACGCAGTGGCGTAGCTAGGTAACCAAGGGCCCTGGGGCAAATAAAAAAATGGGGCCCCACACCTGTGTAAACTGATTATTGTGGCGTAACTAGCATGGGTGGCACCGGCACCCCCCCCCCTAGAATTCGATAGAAACGGTTCGAGGGCCCCCTGAGCTTGAGGGCCCCGGGGCACTGCCCCGCCTAGCCCCTTGGTAGCTACGCCCCTGCCACGACGTATTGGAACGATATCCCAAAGTAACTCGTCCAGCGTGTAATCGTTACCGTAAGGACCTTACGCGGCACAAATGAAACATAATACGGTCGATTATATCCGTACTACTCCTGGCCCTCCCGTATCATGCAAGCCTCATCGTCTTGCTCCTGATCGTTTTCTGATAGCTAAACGTGAATTCCAAGACATGTTAGACAACAGCATAGCCAGGCCATCAGATAGTCCGTGAAGTTCAGCCCTTCATTTGGTCCTCAAGAAGAACGATCGTTCGTTGGCGTCCATGCGGAGACTACTGTGCTCTGAATGTCAGGATCACTACCTCGGTCTCAAGGGAGGGGGGAGGGGTCTGGTGTAGCGACCTTCAATGTAGGGAAAGACTCCAATAGAGAGATCTCTCTCCAGGCAGATGTTTTGACTAAGGACCGAAATCCACAGAGAGGAAGTTAGAAGTTGGATTTAAATAACTGAACGTCGAAACTCCGTTTCCGTTAGCGGGATAATTATAGGATACCACTTTGACAGTTAAAGTTGTACTACTCGACGATAGGTGGCGCTAGGTCACTACGCTACGCCACCTTTTCTCGTCCGAAATGACGTCGCGTGTATAAAAATTTTAATTAGTAAAGGGTCACAACATGAAACAAATATTTTTCACAACAGTAACCCTGTGTCAAATTTCTAATTTCTGAAATCAATATGGCCGATTTTTACCGGTCGTGTTATTGTGTTTTGCTAAAAGTTCGTTGAAACAATATTTTCGGTCAATATTGAACTTAAAATCACAACGTAATTACAATTCCTGAGTGTACTAAATCCTTTAGCTAATTATGGAAGCACTTATACCAGTTATTAATAAATTACAAGACGTATTTAATACGGTTGGAGCAGATGCCATCCAGTTACCTCAAATCATAGTTTTAGGAACACAGGTAGATATTTTTCTTGTTGTTGCGTAACTATACGAACAGTACTTAATTGAAAAGTTGATATTAAAGAGCCATGTGCTGTGTCCTATAAGAAATTGGTTGTTATGTCACATAAAGTTCTTTGTCCCCATTTCATTTCAGTGAACTAGGTAACTGCTGTCATTGACCATTGTCCAGCCTTATTAGCGGGCATCGTTACTAACTTTACTTGGGAAACTATTTTTTCTTTTCGTTGCTAGTGGATTATTTATTAATGCATTTATTTTTATCCAATGATAGAGTTCAGGCAAGAGTTCCGTGATCGAAAGTCTTGTCGGGCGCTCGTTTCTGCCCCGCGGTACTGGCATCGTTACTCGGCGGCCTCTGATCTTACAGCTAGTGTACAGCCCCAAAGACAGCAAGGAACATCGTTCTGCTGAAGAAGGTAAGGTATCATCTCGCACAAAGACTTACATTTAAACTGCAAACAATTGGCTTTATTCTAATGTGTAGATTGTGCTTCATTATTATTAATAGTATACTATTGCTTGTTTCAAATGGAAAGACTTCCGACAGCTGACAGAAATGTTATATTATTTGGGCTAAAGGCTTTTGTTAAAGCATGGATTAATATTAGCAAGAATAATCTTTAAATCGAGTTCAAAGTTGTATTGCTTCTGATGAAAAATAAATACAGTAAAAATATACTCAGATTGTCAGAAGATTTCCTATTATCAATTGAATAGTTTTCATGACCTAATGCTTTACCTCGGGTATTTAGCCCTGACTTTGTTGATTATGCCAATCGTGGTTCTACATAACAAAGTATGTTTACGTTTTTTTATCATGCAACATCATTTTTTATTGTGCCTTTGTGATTCTTCAATGCCAACACACAATGGTGCAATGATCATGCTATTGTGTTTATTGGTGCTCAATAAATGCTGGCTATTAGTTGACATCAATCTAGACTATGCTAAATTCAGCATTCTAATTAGAAATCAATGTTCGTCATCACTTACTGTTTGTGCTAATTTAAATGTCTACTATGAATAATGTTTATTAAACATCAGTGAAGTGGGTCACATTATTTATACTTTCACTTTATTAATTTTGGACTCTTCATTGTTTTATATCTTCTTTTCGGAAACCAAAGTTTGATGTATAACTTTGAGTTATTCCTAATAAATAATTAAAAATATTTTATTCTCTTGCATTGGTTACTAAAATTCTCTTTGCCATATCCACACTAAATAAATAATTTATAGAGATGGGCCGAGTACTCGTTTGATACTCGGTACTCGGCGTACTCGGCGGGTTTTTTGATACTCGTACTCGGCTCGGTACTCGGTTATTTTGATGACGAGTAACGAGTATTAGACTACTGGCCCATGTTGAAAAAATATGGGTTAACTGAACCACCAGGAGACCTATCTAGAACAATATAATGGCATAAAATAATAAGATGCAGCACTATGACGGCACTTGTAAGCTGTCAAACTGAATGCAGGTGAGAATAGGGATGATGATTGGGTAAAAAAAATGTAATTCTAATTAGTCCGTAAGTAAGATTACGGAAAATGTGAGACACATGTTTTTTTCTTTTTTCAAATGA
>BHDV01001006.1:17144-44071 GCA_005406045.1 Adoxophyes honmai
GTACTCGGTTGAAAAAAAATTGAACCGAGTAAAACTCGGTACTCGTTACTCGGCAAAAGTGTTACTCGGCGCATCTCTAATAATTTATAACCAGGCAAAATCTATGAAATAAATTCCATTTTGATGTCTAAAAATGTCACTCCAGGCAGATCTGCCATTCTTAAATTAAAACATAAGCAAATTAATTGAAACACACAAAGGACAGAAGATATGTAAAATTGGCTTTGTTTTTAATGTTGTTTATGATAATTGATTGATTACGGTAATTAAGTAACCTTGAACTTGATGAATGGAATTGCAAACTAGAAAATACCAATGACCAAAGCAATATAGACAAAATGTATTAAAAAAATGTTGTTTTATTTTGGGTCATATCTTGAATTGGGCATTGTATGTATCTTTTTTTTTTCACTGTCTTGGGGACCTTGGGGTTCAATTTTGAACTTCCATTGAGTAGAGAATTGACTTTATTTGTGTACCTATCTACATAGCCTTAAGACAGCAGGCAACACTACCAGCCTCATGGAACCCAATATCTCAGCTATCAAACTCTTTATTCGCAGCAGGTTGGTATTAAAACTAATGGCATCATTTGCTGCTTTTTTTAAGTGTTCCTGCTAATTTTCTCATCCATTCAGCATTAACATATTTCACAATATTCTGTAAACTGTTGTTCTGTTCTGTAATGGCTTTCTCAAGATAAATAGTGTGTAATCTATTGCAGCACAAAGTTAATGTCATTGTCATGATAGGTCAGTCATGTTTTTCTGTTATTCTTATTTCAACCAAGCTATAGTTGTTGACTATGTTTGCAATGCCTTTATTGTACCACACCCATATTACTGCGAACACAATATCTGGTTCAAACTAGATGTGGCTACTGAGCTGAAACTTATGTTATTGCATGGGGAAACAATGTTATGGGTCAATAATCTTATTGGAATATTGAAGACGAATTTAATGCTACACAGTGTTTTTTTTTTTTTTTTTAATCTTATATTTTAACGAGGCTTAAGCACACTTGGTGACTATGTCAGCTACACATTGTCTTTTAAATCGATTATCTTGTGTCAGCTCTTACAATTTCATATTTTCGAAACCAATGCCCCATCAGATAATTTAGTAGGAAAATCTTTAATAAATAACTCTCTCTGTTGTTACAGGTACCGTAAACTTAGAAGAATGGGGCAAATTCCTCCACACAAAAGACAAGGTCTTCACAGACTTCGAACAGATTCGGGAAGAGATAGAAAAGGAGACAGACCGTATGGCTGGGAACAACAAGGGCATTTGTCCAGAACCTATCAACCTCAAGATATTCTCCACCAAAGTTGTCAACCTTACCCTTGTGGATCTTCCTGGTATTACCAAGGTATACATATTTTTGTTTACTACTCATTATCAATGTACTCCTGCTGCAGAAAATCACTCCTGATAACTTCAATTTTCACTTCCACCCACTGGCTTCTAAATGACATCAAATGGTTTTGCCATCTTTGTCCTAGTCTGCCCCAATACCTGTTACCACTGACAGGCGTAATAATACAGAGATACAGCTTTCACCAAAAAAGACCTGTGTGGTGTTGGGCTTATAGTAACACCTCTGTTTCTTCCAATGGAATTCGTAACAGGCATCTAAGGAAACAATTTGAGGGATGCTTTAGGCGATAGGCTAGCAACCTACTCTTACTCTCTCTTTTCTCTTTTGTATGTTATAATATGAAATGTTGCTAGAAATGGCTCTTAACTAGAACATGAACAATTAATTTAATGTGTTTACCCCTTACACCATTTGGGAATACATGCATGGTGCTAATGTTTATGTGTAACATTATTGAAATGGATTTCAAAACTTCTTTTTATTTCTAGGTACCCATCGGTGACCAGCCAGAAGACATAGAAAACCAAATCAGAAACCTTATAGTCAAATATGTAGCGAATCCAAACTCAATCATCCTGGCGTTGACTGCCGCTAACACGGACATGGCTACCAGTGAGGCCATCAAAATGGCTAAGGATGTGGACCCAGACGGGAGAAGGACATTGGCTGTGGTCACTAAACTTGATCTCATGGATGCTGGTATGTACATTTTCTAATTTTTTAATGACTTTCGCACTTAATGCCTTTTCAAATTCAGATTTTAAAATTAGGAGTGTATACGCATATACATTAGAAACACTCTTATAGCTGATTATGCTTGGATAACTTTGTTAACTGTATCTGATTACATGAGGATAAATAAAAAGGTAAATGAACATATGTGTATTTATTGCTTACAAATACCTAACACGTTGCTAAAACTAACGGCCTAGTTACAAATACGCGCGACGGACAACGCGGTGTTCTTTTTATGTTCATTGCGTGTCCGGAACTCTCACTTCCCAGTGAATACAGTACGCGCTATCCATGAACACGCGCCCAATTCTGCATCCTATAGGCTTTGCATGGCAATACGCGCAAGATACCTATAATTTTTTGACCTCTAGTAGTCAGTGATAGGACTCAATGCGCGACTCAATTTGCGCTTTACCGTGCTGAGCCGAGCTGAGCGCTTTGCAGTGACTTGTAGTCATTTTCAGAGATAGAACAACACGTATACATACGTCACGCCTGTATTCCTTAATGGAGTAGGCAGAACACGAAACCCTACATAGGCAAAACCACGACTTTCACGTATAGTAGCCACTTCTAGCATATTTTTTAGGTTTTAAGTTAAGAGGTACTACTACAGGTTGCTAGCCTTTTGCCTAAAATATAACTTAACCTATATATCATTTGACGCTTCTTACGACATCCACGGAAGAAATGGGGAGGTGCTTTTCTAAACCGATACCACACGGCAGATAATACAAAAATGAAAATAAACGCCTGTGTTGCGTTATCTCGCCCAAAAGAAAGCAAAATTGCCGAACAAATTATGTATTTTATTCTGAAAGTCATTTTTTATCGGCCACGCTAAAAGAATGAAATTATGTGCATAAGTCAATGTTAGCATAATGAGTAACAAGCGTTATGATAGCAAATTAGTTTATGATCAGAGCTTACGTTTTTGTTTTACAGCAAGTTGATTTGCTTTGTCACTTTTATTGTTGGCTTTATAATTCAAAGCCAATTATCAGACATATTATACACTTTATCTCGCCAATGGATAAAGAACCATAGTTTCAGGGAAAATGTGATTTCAATGACCACGAATGACGTCACTGGAACGCTAGGCGGATGCATTGTTTATAATATAAAACTTCCATTCCATTATTTATTACGATCATGTTTGCACTTTTATGACACAGTATGGTAATAATGGTAATATGCTCGCAAAATGACAGTGTTATACGTTCCTGTAGATATTTTCCTGTGCTGTGACGGTTTTAGAATAACACCTATTGATTTTACCTGACCTGTGTGGCTTCAGAAATGAAGTAATCCGACAGAGAACTAAAGTCACCGACATAGCTGAGAAGATTAGCAAACTGAAGTGGCAATGGGCTGGTCACATATGCCGCAGAACCGATAACCGTTGGGGTAGACGTGTTCTAGAGTAGACCTCGGCTCGGCAAGCGTAGTGTAGGACGCCCATGGGCAATATGGAGCGGCGATATACGCAAGGTGGCTGGGAGCGGTTGGAAGAGAAAGACGGAGGACCGTGTTGAGTGGCGTGCCATAGGAGAGGGCTATGCCCAGCAGTGGACGAATACAGGCTGATGATGATGATGATGATGATGATGTGTGGTTTCAGGTTTAGAACAACACCTCTCCATTTGTTCTGCGGATGTCGTAAGAAGCGACTGAGGCTGGCGTATGTTTCAGGCGACAGGGTAGCAACCTGTCACTAGTGTACTTCTTTCATCTATGTTTAAACCTAACAATATGCTAAATACATACATACATACATACAGTCACGCCTCTTTCCCACAGGGGTAGGCAGAGACCACTTTGTTCCACTTGCTACGATCCTGGCATACTTCTTTTGCTTCATCCACATTCATTAGTCTCTTCATACACGCTCGTCGATTTCGGGTACTCTTGACCTGACCTGTTTCTAAAACGTCCGCGATTTGGTCACGGAACGTCCGTCTAGGTCTTCCCCTCCCAACACACCCATTCACACTTCCCGTATGCTAAATGTGGCTACGAAACTTGAAATAGTTATAGTTTTGACTATATGTATATCATTTCGTGTGCTCTGCTTACCACATTAGGGAACATAAGCGTGATTTATGTATGATTTTACATATTACATATTTAACCGACACCCATGTACCATAGTGAAGTAAAACAAATTACTCGAGGCAAGTCTTAAAATCGACTTTAACTCGACATATTTCGGAACAGTTCATAGCCCTTTATTGGGAGCTCACGCCACTGCGGCTGCTACAAAGACATGCAACATGTCAAACCAAACTCTGTAAAGACATTAGAACAACTCCAAATTTTGCTACAAAAATCTCAAATACACATACTCTTTTTCTATTACAGGTACCGATGCGATAGACATCCTTTGCGGGCGTGTGATCCCCGTCAAACTAGGAATCATTGGCGTCGTCAACAGATCGCAGCAAGACATTATTGATAAGAAATCGATTTCGGTAAATAATCAGTCTCTAAAATTTCATTGTCATTGGCACGAACAAACTTGTTGCTCAAATAATAGGCTAGACGACTAAAAAACTATATTTAGTCCGTCAGATAGTTACTGAAAAATATAGTACACATATTTTTTCTTTTATTTTACAGACGAAATATGAAGATAATACAGTGACGTCACGCCTTGGTACAGTTTTTACCTTGGCGTGACGTCACAAGCCCCCACCTCGGAAGTTTGATCTATAACTTTGTCGATTTTTAGTTATTTGATAAAAGAAAAAACATGTGCCTCATATTTTTCCATGATCTAACTAACGAACTAATTAGAATTACATTTTTTTTACCCAGTCGACATCCCTATTATGTTCACAGGACTCTCTGAAAGACGAGGCGACGTATCTGCAGAGGAAGTATCCTACCATCGCCACCAGAAATGGGACTCCTTATTTGGCTAAAACTTTGAACAGACTTCTTATGCACCACATAAGAGACTGTTTACCTGAACTCAAGGTGAAATTTTGTTCATTGTAGTATGAAGCATATGAGCACTGGGTGTTTTTCTTTGAAATATGCCCTTATTTTGATACAGCAATTAATGATATTCCATCCTATACTAGCAGCCCATGCCTGGCTTCGTACAGATAGATTGACTTTGTGGGATAACATACAGCCTGCATTACCAAATATATTTTTCAAACTGACTTACAAGTTTGTACAAATATACATGAAACAAACTTTAAATAGGTTTAAGTACCAATGCTCAATTTATTTTGTTACTTTAACAGCTGGTTAATTTTTTTTTTTCAGGTGCGAGTAAACGTAATGATCTCTCAATTCCAATCTTTGCTCAACTCGTACGGGGAAGACGTATCGGACAAATACCAGACCCTGTTGCAAATCATCACAAAGTTCGCGAGCGCGTACTGCTCTACCATCGAGGGCACGGCTCGCAACATCGAGACTACGGAGTTGTGTGGCGGCGCTCGCATATGCTACATATTCCACGAGACGTTTGGTAGAACTCTGGATTCTATACATCCGCTAGTAGGTGAGTCCGCTGCGTTGAGGCATTGGGATGAGACTGTGATTCGTTTATTTTTGATTGTAGTTAAACAAAAGATGTAGTGTGTGGTGTCAGGGGTAGAATAACACCTTTACATTTCTTCCATGGATGTAGTTTAGGATATATTTTAGGCAATAGCCTAGCAACCTGTCACTATAGTACCTCAGAACTTAAAATAAAAAAAAACTAGAGGTTGCTACGAAACGTGGAATAGCTATCGATTTCGCCGGTCCCAATATTCAATGTATAGGTATAGACAGTTTAGCTTTTTATAATGACAACAAGGCTCCAAAGACTAATCGTCCAAGGGCGCATATTCATGTCGCTGGAGTATCCAATATTTGAGCCAGTTGACTTCCAAACAGTCCCTGGCAACTAACGTGACAAGATAAGTAGAGTAGAGTTTAAGTAGAGGGGGTAAGTTTTCCACGGAAAATTGGTGGGTGAACTTATCCCCAGTGCTTAAGACTGTCTACTGGAGCGGAGCGAGGCAGCAGAGCGGTGCGAGGTAAAAATCCACCAATAGAATTGCATCCATTGAAGAGGGGCGAAGATTTTATGCAATTCTATTGGTGGATTTTTACTTCGCTCCGCTCCAGGGGGCCTAAAGTTTGAAGCCTACAAGTGCAGCGATGGTGTTCCAGGTTTGACACGCATGGACATTCTGACGGCGATCCGTAACGCGACGGGGCCGCGGCCCGCGCTCTTCGTGCCGGAGGTGTCGTTCGAGTTGCTCGTCAAGCGACAGATCCGCCGGCTTGAGGAGCCGTCGCAGCGCTGCGTTGAATTAGTATGTAGAATTTTCATACATAAGCTAATCCAGTGTTTCCCGGGTGTTCTGGCATGGCCCGATCATATTTACACCCCTTCGTGACCCGAATAATATTTAAAAAAAACCCTTGAAACTACCGTGAGACTCACTCATTGTGAAATTGAACTGATACACTCGTGTATTTATAAATCGAGATTGGTGCGTGGGCGTTACTTAAAAGAGGTCATGTTAATGTACTAATATTTACAAGTACTTCGTTCATATTTAACTGTAATCAAACTATCATAAAACTAGCAAAGTACCTGGGCGAGCGAAATTATATTAAATTGTCTCTTAAGAACAATTAGAAAAATACTTCCAAAAACGTTTTCTTCTCTTTTATCAAAAATTTCATTTAATGCCAATGACGTCAATCCTCCATACAACCAAAGATCTATTGCTTTTTAGGGTTCCGTACCCAAAGGGTAAAAACGGGACCCTATTACTGAGACTTCGCTGTCTGTCTGTCTGTCCGTCTGTCTGTCCGTCTGTCACCAGGCTGTATCTCATGAACCGTAAGAGCTAGAGAGGTGAAATTTTCACAGATGATGTATTTCTGTTGCCACTATAAAACAAATACTAAAATAACGTGTAATAGAAAAAAGGTGTTTTTTTTTGCTATTTTGGGTCTATTTAAATAACTGTAACAGGTTAATACTTGAAATTCTCACAGAATATTTTAATTAAATATTTACTTTAAAAGAAAATAATTAAAATAAAATAAAATTAGTATTTAAGGGGGCTCCCATATAAAAACCTGATTTTTTGCAGTTTTTGGTACGGAACCCTTCGTGCGCGAGTCCGACTCGCACTTGGCCGGTTTTTTATTTAAACAAGACGCCTTTCCACACAGGTGCACGAAGAAATGCAGCGCATAGTGCAGCACTGCGGGACCGAGGTCCAGCAGGAGATGCTCCGGTTCCCGCGGCTGCACCAGCGCATCGTGGACGTCGTCACGCAGCTGCTGCGCACGCGCCTGCCCGCCACCAACGCTATGGTGAGTTTAGCTCGTCATAGACTACGCAGATACGATAATATTTTATCTGCGCATAAATGCCATCTTTCCATATGTCGGTGTCAACGGATATTTGACGGCAAATCTGCGCTGTGTGTGTTAGCTCATTGAATTGTATAGGGAGCGATATTGAATATCTGTTCAGTAACAGATATCTTACCGTATCTGGTTAGTGTGTGACACGCTTTATGGACAACGCCAGTGTTATAAAATAGCCAAAGTCACTGTTGTAAAATAGCCAACGTCACTATTTTAAAATAGCCAACGTCACTATTTTAAAATAGCCAACGTCACTATTTTAAAATAGCCAACGTCTTTTAAAATAGCCAACGTCACTATTTTAAAATAGCCAACGTCACTGTTTTAAAATAACCAATGTTACTGTTGTAAAATAGCCAAAGTCACTGTTGTAAAATAGGCAACGTCACTATTTTAAAATAGCCAACGTCACTGTTATAAAATAGCCAACGTCACTGTTCTAAAATAGCCAATGTCACTGTTATAAAATGGCCAACGTCACTTACAAAATAGCCAACGTCACTGTTTTAAAATGGCCAACGTCACTTACAAAATAGCCAACGTCACTGTTTTAAAATAGCCAACGTAACTGTTATAAAATAACCAACGTCACTGTTCTAAAATAGCCAAAGTCACTGTTATAAAATAGCCAACAGTGTGGTAATGAACTGATCAACGCCGGCGTGAACAACTAGCCAACGTCACTTATAAAATACCCAATGCCAAATAGCAAATGGAGAGGTTTTTTATTCTATCCCAACACCACACGGAAAAACACCAATACTAATAAACATTAAATCTAAACACAATGTCTGCAGGTGGAAAACCTAGTAGCAATCGAACTGGCCTACATCAACACCAAGCATCCAGACTTCCACCGCGAGGCGGCCCTGGTCTCGGGTCTTCTGCAGAGCACGGACTCCATCATAGAAGAAAGCCCCATGTACCGACAGAAGGCCCGGACGACGCCCTCGCCGGTATCCACACTGTTCAAAGTAGATATTGCTTTTTTTTGCATTATGAGCCCATGACTAACGTAGCGTAAGTACGCTAACCGTTGAACTAGTAGGTTGTTGCAATGAGAATGTAACTTTCTATTTGATTTCTGCGTCCTCTTAAGAACCAACTTCCTGGAATAGGCTAGACGAGTAAAAAAGATATTTAGTCCGTCAGTTAGATAGATTACTAAAAAATATTAATCAAGTATTTTTTTATTTTATTTGACAAACAATAAATGACGATCGTACAGCGCTTTAAAATTTCGCGTTACTATTATACGTCACGGACTCCTACCTACCTACTACCTACTACTACTACCCAGTGGACATCCCTATTGTACAGAAACTGTGGTAGTGAATGTATTGGATCAATCAGCTATTTTTAACCGACTTCAAAAAGGAGGAGGTTCTCAATTCGACCTAATTTTTTTTTTTTTTTTTTTTTTTTTTTTTTTTTTTTTTGTGTGTATGTTACTCGATAACTCGAAAACCCGTGGACCGATTTTCAAAATTTTTTTTTTAATCGAAAGGGTATAACTCGAAATTGGTCCCATTTGCACGACACCAGGATCTGATGGTGGAATCTTGGAGAAATCGAGGGAACTCTTCAAATTTTATATGGAGATGTACGGCGTTTTCGGTAATTTGTTGATGAAGTCAAGATTTTACATTCAGTAAACAGAATACTTTCAAAATATTGCTAACTAGTTGTGCCCGCGACTCCGTCCGCGTGGAATAGTGACAAATTTCCCCCGTTTTTCCTACATTTTCCACTGTTTCTTCGGTCCTTTTGGTCGCAGCGTGATGTTATATAGCTTAAAGCCTTCCTTGATAAATGGTCTATCCAACACAAAAAATATTTTTCAATTCGCACCAGTAGTTTCTGAGATTAGCGCGTTCAAACAAACAAACAAACTCTTCAGCTTTATTATATTAGTATAGAATTGAAGTCGGTTTTTTTTTGTTTAAAATTATGTATTGTTATTATGTCCCTTGACTTGGAGTTAAGAGAAAAAAAATATTAATGATGTTTTATTTCTAATTGTAAAAATCATCAAGTGTCTGATTTGTGCTTTTTTTTACTGAGTGACAGAGGATAATGAGGATATACCACCAAGCTCATGAGTGACTTGAAATTGTTACTTGATCCATTTTTTTTTTGTGGTATTTATTTCTGTTTTTAACAGGATGTTGGTTCTAGGGGGTTTTAATAACCTGGGATTCATTAGAGGGAAAATGTTCAATTCAACAGTGAACGAAGACTCATTGGTTTGCACAAGATTATGTTCGTTTCCTGTGATTGTAATCTGAGGAATCAATCTACTCCGCTAGCAGTGATACAAATTAATTCAAGATAAAGTATTAGTGAATTTTAGTGAATATCACAGTCTTCGCTGACAATATATGTAAGGGGGGCATTTGACTGCTAATGAATCCCTGTTTTTTGTGAGTTGTTTATTTTTTTCAACTATTGAGTGTGTTTAGTGCTGGAAGCGCTCGCTGTTTTTTAATGTAGTGTTACGTCGTTAACAATGCTTTGTCTTGTGTTTTCGCCAATGTTTCTAATTTACTCACTAAACAAAATCAGTACTATTTTTATGCATCACTGTGAATAGTTTTTTTTTTAAATGAATGCGTTTTGAACTTTTTTGTTACCAATTTATCTTGAGAACGATACGCCAGTTATTCTAAATGCATTTGAGTAACTCTTGCATTGTTTGTAGCTTCTTCTCCGCCAAATGGGTGAAAGAGGGTCCGTCCTAGTATTCATGATGAGTATTTGGGACGCTTACAATCAGGTAAACTAGACACTGCGTTTGCGTGTGAACTAGGTGGCATTCCGTCGTACATTATAGTAACATACTATCATCCGAAATACAATTCATTTGCAGCTTGCTAATCAATACTATGTGGGCTCTCTTTCGACCATGTTTGATGTTCCATTGTTGTTCGATATCATTAGGTGTCATCTTGTGACTTAAAATGAGTTCTGCATGCGCTTTCGTAATCACAGTACGGTCATTTCCTACGAAAACGTCACATTTTAGGCTAGGCAGAACTATACTACTAAAGGTCTTCTAGGTTACAGAGCTTATAGTGGAACATCTCAAATTACTAAATTGAGACAGTGCTGCAAGTAAAGTTAGCAGACTAAATCCACAATGAGATGTGTCAGAACTCTTGGGTTAAAAAAGTAATAGACCCTTACCAATTTTTCAATAACAACTTTTGAAACTACTCGGGGTCAAATGTTTGGTTACTAAAAGTTAAAAAAAATCACGAAAATAACGCTTATATTTTTCTCACTCATCTCATCTCCAGCCGAAACATTTGACGTTTTCGTGTGAATTGATCCAGTACCCTGAAGTTAGTACTTGACGCGTCGGTATTCACGATACAATATGCGTTTTCAGCACGTCCCGGCAATCACAGACGGGCAAGAGAATAAAACTCCGGTACAAAATAATAACAGTGAATCTCCATCCACACCCCAGGTAAAAATTGGGACTGATTTCCATTACACTAACTCATTTATGATGTTTACCTCTTTGATCACAAAACAAATAATCAATACTTTATTTTTTATTCTAACCCCTCATATTCAATTCCACCAAAAAATTCGCAATTTAGCGAACTTCAAAAATAGAATACTTAATAGTTTAATATTTTGTCTTATGTTTCTGCTTGATTTATGCGAGGTTTGACTAAAACTAAATATGGCGATGTATAAAAATAAAATATAAATTGAACCTTTAAAATATAAATTGGTCCAAGTATTAGAAAACCGATACTTCAAAATGTCTAAGTCTTATCTAGTCGGAATATAAAAATGACTACTTTCTATACATTGGTCCATCCATCCCCTTGTAACATCTTTATATTTGGTCTAATATACATGTGGACATTTTTATACTTTATCAAAATTATAAACGCTCGAAATTATGCAAGTGGACATTTTTTATACATCGCCATATTTAGTTTTAGTCAAACCTCGCATAAATCTTCTGCTTCTCCGTTTGTGTTTGACGATTTGAGCTTGCTATTATTTATTTCTCACTTCAGTTTTTGCGTAGTGATGGTTTTTTTCTTTTTCACAGCGAATGACTTAGCGTAAGAAATTAGCTCAAGCTAAGCTTTATAGATTTGGTTTCTTAAAAAGGACTGTTCATGCTTTGGAACTTTTTATGGGTGTAGCGATTCTAATGGGTCTTTGTTTATTTTTCTGTCAAGAAAAGATAACACAAGAAAAGTGCGAAATTGCACATGCAGCTTGGTAAAGCGGTTAAATCGAACTTTTCAGGTAAATGGAGGTACTCCGCCCGCCTTAACGCCTCAGAAGCCAGTTAATTTGCTGCCTGAAGTGCCGAGTCAGACGTCGCGTAAACTGTCAGATCGGGAACAACACGATTGTGACGTTATTGGTAAGTGATTTAATACAATCTGCCGAATCCGGCGTCATATCTTACGGCGCCATTTAGCTATAACAAAAGTTGTTATAGTTCTCGGAATTTTCTGGCAAATATCACGAGAAACGTGAAATTTTAATAAGAAAAGGAGATACTTGATTCCCTTACAAAATTGTTAAGAAGTTTCTGAGATTTTCTTATGGGAATTATTCCGCAATTTTGAAAGTTTCCTTTAGCATATATGTATATATGTAATAGTAACTAGTCGTAGACAATGTGGACTTGATGTAAATAAATATATTTACAAAAAATACTTGAGGAGTGTCTTTTAAAAGGGCTTATTTCCACTTTGAACTTTTTTTGGGAAATTGAGAAAAACATAAATCCACCGTTTCTATTTGGAAATAATTACTTTTTTCTCGATATTATATTAAATTAAGTTGCTATAAATATTATGGCACTACATACATTGCTTAATCTACCTATTTAATTATGTTAATTAATATATCTTTTTCAGAGTTAAGTCCTTTTGATGCGAACTTTCGGAATTAATCCGTTTTGTTGCGGCCTTGTGAGAAAAATAAACCTTTTTGATTTGTACATTATAGAAAAATTGTGAAATTAACTTAACAACTGCTACAGCAAAAAGCTAACTTAAGTTTAAGCAGAATACATTTACACGTGAACTTCTTCTGCATCATCTTCGCAACAATCGTATTTGACTTCGTCTCGGTTTTCTTCTGCTGCTAGGTTACATTTATTTATCTAATACGGTTCTATACCAAACCAGCTCCGGTAACCGGATTTAAAGCTCCGGTAAGTGGATTACCACTTTCAGCTAATTTTCAACATCCTTTTTTTCATTCGCTGAAAGAGGCCGAGTTGTATTATCTGCTAATTGTTTCTGATATTATAATAGAGAAATAAGGCCTTTTGATCCGGACTTTGATTTTTGAATGATTTAGTTTTTTTTAGGACAAGAAGACTTATTAGAACTTGAAACTCAAAGTATATGTAAGTGTAAGTAGATAAATCTACTTCAAAAAAAAAACTAAGTAAGTATATTCATAATAATAAAAAAAAGTTGAAAGTGGAAAGAAGCCCTTTTGAAAAGACACTCCTCACTTGATTGCTTTCTGTTTCATCTAACTAAATCGTTAACCTTTTGACCGCCAAGGGGCGAAGTGAAACGCTGTGCTCCCAACGCCAAAGCAATAATCATTTCAAATACGAACGAACAATAGTAATGTCACAACCGCATATCGATATTACCGATATTACAATTGATTTCAGTCATTGAACCCATTATATTTTACCTCATACATTAGAACACGTTTTACCATATAATTTTCATGAATTTGCGTGTAATTACTGTCATTGAAAACCTTTAAAAAATAAAACTCTGCTGTAACTTTCGTTATTATTTTGCCGTAGAACCACTTCACTACTTTGCTGATGACGTCACGCTTCGACGTGATTTGCAGTCATTGGCGTTTGGGGCAGTGGAAATTAGAATAGTACTAGTGTTGGGAACGTAATCTAAACAAAAACTGTTCTTTTCGATATTTCGGGAACTGGGAACTAGGTATATATGTACCTAAATTGGAATGAGATTACATTTGCTTTTTGCTGTTTCCAAAATTACCATAGTGCCGCTAAAGTAATGCGTCTCGCTCGTAACACGTACTAACATAAACTATATATATATAGAGCCCCACCACTATTTTCGTTCAGTGGTAAAACTCAGATCCGAGAAGGATTATTATTATTACCTTTTAGTTAATCGTCATTAGGGTGTTTTTGAATTGCTTTGCGTGGGTATGTTTACTGGAAACAAAGATAATGACCGCCTGAGCGAATGCTTTATGGTAGGCATCTGCACACAAAGCAATAAATCTTATATTGCACGTAGCTCTTTGATTGTTTGTCGGCGTGCCGGCTAGTATTCAATGCCCCGTCCGCATTCTCTGTCCCTTACGAACACGCCGCGCGGCTCATTTAAAGTTTATGATGCCCTTGTCTTGCGAAATTCGTAATATTTTAGTGTGTACAAAATCACGTGCTACCGTAAAAAACAGAACGGAAATATTCTAGAAGGATTTATTAATTATCATTTATTTATTTGTATGGGAAAAAACAGAGCATTTTAAAAAGTCGTAAAAAAAAAACGTTTGTTTAAGTAATAGGAATTTCCGCTTGTTAGGCGTTCACGATCTATTGTATTTAGACACCTGCAGTAGCAGGCGGCAACATAATATATAAAGATAAGCTCCCAACGTATTTTTTTCTTTACCTAAATTAAATATGTACTACTATTTCTTAGCTTAAATAATATACGTAGAAATAAATAATAAAAAAAACTATCAAGCGCGAACGGTCTTAGCATTTTTTTTATTAATTCAACTTTCATAGATAAGACGGCGGACCCTATACTCACATTTGCGGACCCCCAAGGGTCCGCGGACCACAAGTTAAGAAACACTGCGCTATTTGATAGAACATTGCAAAACCAAAAGCAGCTAAATCGGCCCAGCCGTTCTCGAGTTTTAGCGAGACTAACAAACTGCAATTCATTTTTATTTATTTATGTAGACAGATCAGTCGTTCCGAACCTTTTTAGCCGAGGACCCCCCCTTTAAATTAAGCACAATGCAAAGGAAAACACTGGGGAAAAAAAGTGCAATTTTCAGACAGAAGCAATTATACCTTATCGGTTTAGGTAGTTAAAATAATATAAACAATCTTGACATGTCTTTTTGTTGAAATACACAGTCTAAAAATGAAAATTGTTACACTATACAATTCAATTATGAAAGTAAATGATTTTTTCATACCTAAATTGTAAAATGTAAAGATTTCGATTTATAAAGTGTACGTTTAAATAAAAAGACACGTCAAGATTGTTTACATTGTTTTAACTACCTAAACCGATAAGGTATAGTTACATTTTAGTATTCCTGAATTAAAAAAAAAAAAACTTTCGCTGTAAAACATGGGAGACCGCGGATCCCCAAACATATGCCCACGGACCCCCAGGGGTCCGCGGACCACGGGTTAGGGATCTCTGATATCGATAACTAAAATAAGACATTACTGTGCGTCTCATCACTAGGCGACGTCATACGGCGTCTTTGGCGTTGCAGGCAGGGTAATCTAGCCAATTGAAGTCTGCTCTTAAATAATGCTAGTTTTTTTTTCAAATGGTACTATATTATTTTATTTATATTAGGTATAAAATAACTTACACGACCAGAGAAATAAAGTAAAGCCAGAAAAAATGTTGAAGCCTTTTATATTTCATAGTTCTCGCACAATAACTTCGACGCGGCATATGACGTCGTGGCGTCAGGGACATTGATTTGCGATGACGTGATTTGTCGTCTTTGGCGGTCAAAAGGTTAAAAGTTAACTTTTTTTTTGTAATGTTACTAATGCACTCGTGTTGTTCAACTGCTAAAATAACTGTTTGTAAGGTTTTTGTCCCGGGTGTAATTAAATTAAATTTTTAAAAGTTAACCCTTGAAAGTTATCTTTTATATCATACTCACGAAAGTATTTTTGGTGGAAATGACGTACATCAACGTTGGTATGGAAACCAATGTCGCCAAATTTTATATGCAGCTAAAACTAAGCAAAGAGTGGTGGCGGGCAGTGCGCATCTAATCTCATAAACTTGCCCGAAACAGTAGAGCATATCTCGATATAAATACGTGAGTTTATTCGTCTTATTTCACTATGAGTCCGTCCCATTGTAGTTTAATGTCAAAAGTTGAATAGGAAGTGCCGATATTTTTCTATAATTCCAACTATGCGGATTTATCATCCAATCATTCGGCTAAACATCACATTAGGAAAACGGATATGCGTGTCAAAACAGATCATTGACCTCATAAGTAACATTACCATCTAACCTGTGATTTTGTTCACCAGCTGTTGTTTTGTTTCACGGTGACAGGTGGACGGAGCGACAGAACCCCGAACGGTATTGCTAAGTTAAAAGTCGATGGAATCAGCATGACACAATTGAACGCAATGGGCGATTTAGTCGGTGAGGATAGCAATACTGCTGTGCATAACTTTGCCTAACCATGTACCAATTGCTGTTACATCGGGTGCTTACGTCCGTCAGTTGCGTAGAACGGTGTTGCACTGGCTATTTTAGTCGCTAAAGCTATATTAATATTGATACTGGATTTTGCCTCTAATAATGCGAGAAAATGCAAAATACCATAGGTTTTTGTAGATGACTCAATTGTTAACGATAAAAAAGTAAAAGTCGATACACGTTGTTTTGGCAATAACCAACTTTTTCCGAAAATCGAAACCGATGGCTATCACTATCACAGTAGAGTTTTCCCTTTATTTAGTGAAATAAAAAAATTGCAATCCATGTTAATTTATCCTTGCGACTAAAATGGCTACCGAAATTTTGGTCTCAATTTAACGAAAGCAAATGTCGTTTCACAATAAGGCATATCGGCTTTTTTCATCTTTCACTGTTAGATTTCCGACCACCTGCCATCTGTTTATGTGCTTTTTGCAAGGTTAAATGTGTTGGACTCTGGAAAGCAATATTCTATAAGAAAAATTGATGGATAAAAGTTATACTATTTTTATTCGCCTATTATTAAATGGCTACGAGGTCCAAAAGCGGATGAATAAGGGGAATATTATGCCATTACTCTCTTCCTTCTAGTTCTAATGTTCACACATTTCTACTTACGTATTATTATTATGCGGAATTTCGCTTCTTCTCCGTTTTCAGGACCGTCGTAGGCAGATGACATTGACTCGAACAGATTTTAACCTAGTTCAGAAATGTTCATATACAATTTTATACTACCTTTGAGCTAGACATGATAAAATTGTATTTGTTCCAGCTTTACTTGTTTTACTTTAATTCATTTTGTCATTGCTCACCTTTTCTTTATTAGACTTTCGACTAACCTAACTGTCATATTAAAAATTAAAAGCGGCATTTCCGTTAATCACAATAAACGGATATACTAAAGTAACGTAAAAACTTTTTTCGTTGGCCAAAGTAGTTTGAAACGAATTTGGTGAACGACGCAATGTTATGGCCGCAAAATATATCAGAGTTAGAGAATCAGTTTATTCATTAGTGCGATCGAAAATGTGTTTATAAAAGGTGTTACACTATCGTCTTCCTTCGTGCCACCTCTTGTAGTATTGATCTATCGAATGATAGTAGATAATACTGTATCTAACCTACAATAGCAATTTAATTATGATAACTTAGGAACGTCATATTTGTCTGCACCAAAACAAGCAGTAACAAATCGAGGTTTTAACTTGAGTCAAATTATAGATAGACCAACCAAAAAGAGTAGAAAACTGCCAAAAAAGGAACTGAAATAGGTCATGTAAAATTGTTATCAAGCAAGTGAGACGTTTGCGTTGTCGTTGTGTCGGTGGCGTTCTCATTACATTTCTGCACTTTTTGGTCGGAATGTTGGATACTAGATGATTACTTCTTGCAATTTGCACGATTGTCTTTAAGCTCCGAACGCACTGACATAATAAGGATCCAATTTAATCACGATAGTATCAACTCGGTTAGAAAGGGCTAAGCAAAACAAGCATCATCACATCATTCCAGCATCTATTCACTTTCGCCTTTCTTTCCCCAGAGCGGCTGATCAAGTCTTACTTCTACATAGTTCGCAAGTCGATCCAGGACTCGGTGCCGAAGGCTGTGATGCATTTCCTGGTGAATTACGTGCAGGACAACCTTCAGTCTGAACTGGTCACGCATCTCTACAAGTCGGACCAGGCGGACTCGCTCCTCAACGAGTCAGAGCACATCGCGCAGCGGAGAAAGGAGGCTGCCGACATGCTGAGAGTAAGTGCTAGATATTCCACTCAAAAGAAAGACATAGCATCGCAAACAGGGATTGTTGAGCCACGTACATACCTATGTTTGTAACTTGGTCGTGTAATACTAATCCAATAGCTGACATCTAGTCTGTCACATCGGTCATTGATTACACGTCTAAATTGCAAACTGTGGCAAGTGGCTCAACAATCTCGGTTCGTGACTGTACACGAAAGAAATGGGGAGGTGCTATTCTAATTCAATACCACACAAAAAAAACATTATTTTATTTGACGAGCATACAATTGCTTAGGAAGGTCCGAGTGATATCACAAAAGCGTGACGTTACGAGCCTCCGTCACTCTATTACCTTGTTCCCAAAATATAGTATGTAATACTATTTAACTTTCTAGTATAGTGCAACAATCAATTGTTTCCGATCTAACTGGCCTTAAGCCAGTTGTCAAGGTTTTTTTTTTTCTGACTATAATCTCTGTTTCCAGGCTTTGCAGCGAGCTGGACAAATCATCAGCGAAATCCGGGAAACGCACATGTGGTGATGGATGGCCGACAAAGAGGACTCTAGTCTGTGAATTAGTGAAATGAGCCCCGAGCTCTGTACATAGTACTAGTGTAGGTAAAGACGTGGATCAGGCTTCATACTTACAACCAGCGCTCGGAAAGGGTGAGCTGTTCTTACGTCAAATGTCATGCAGATAGTAAATATGATTTTCTATTTATTCTAAAGTTTCTGTTATTGAAATGCTCATAAAGGACTCAAAGTTGACAAAGAGACCGATCACATTCCGTAGATTCTAACACTTGTTTTTAACGGTGAATCTTTTCATAGTGAAATATAACGTAATACTCACCTGTTTTTATTGAGATCAGCTCGTCATGTTTTGAACTACTTAATAAAACGTGGATAGTTGTGAACCGATTTCAGTTCCGTCAAGCAGTCGCGCGAAAATGTTAGCGCGCAGTGTCATGTGCTCTGGATGAAGGGCTTCGAACTAGTCAACCATGTCAAGCTAAAGTCAATAAAAAGTGAGTTGTACTTTTTATTTCACTCGAGGAAGAAAATGAAGCCATGAGACATCTACCACTAACTGACGGAGTTAGTTCTGCAAAATAAAAACGGCTCACCTTTTCCGGCCTCTGCCTACGACTGTTGCATACATTTGCTTTTACTAGGATCACAATTCTAGCTCTCTTCGCTAAGTATTAAGTAATGTAGTGGCGTTACGTCGACGACCAACGATGTTCTCGTATCGCTGTTCCCAAGACGTCCAAAACTAATTTTGTGGAAGCAAATGGATGTTAACCGTCATCGTATTGTGCACTTATTGAATGTAACACTGCTGGTTTGTGTAACCGAGCTTCTATTAGTTGTTGAAATGACGAGTATTGTTGATTGTTTGACGCGGTGCAGGTATTTCAGATGATTTTAAGTAGAACCTACTTGTGAATATTTTATAGGTGTGTATGTTTTTTGTAAGAAGGTCCAAAGTCTGCTATACACTAGTGATTATCGTTAATGTTGTGAATTTTCTTACGGTGATTTCAATAGTACGGAAAATTGCACTGTTTTGCTTACACTGAGAATTATCAACGCATACTAAATAATCTTGAAAGTCGTTTAGGTGTATAGCAGGACTTGTGAAATTTCGTGCCAATAGTTTCTAGCTCGGGTCCACATCAAACTGAGTGAATACTAATTGTTTTTACTGAAAAATAGGCCTTCTATTGACTGAGGTATTTAACCGCTGACTTGTTAAAATTGAACGATTCGATAGTATTGTGACGAAGTTGTTACCTCATTTACACCGCCTTCACTTTGTTTTGTATAAGTGATAACGCCTTGAGACTACCATTTTGGAAATTCTATATTAATATAGAGTACTTGTGTTCCCGCTTCTTTTAAAAAACTAGTCGAAAGTAGACTAACATGCATGTTCATTGCACAAATCAATCACATCATCAGTTACCATGTTGTTTTAAATCTTGCACATTTACTAGGTTAGCTGTCAAGTCTATGTAATTTACTCATCGTATGTAATATTAATGCAGTGATATTATGTACTAAATGTACTCATAATTTACGCGGTATGTATTGATAATTATACAGGGTGGCCCATCTAAAACGGTCAGTATGGGGAAGTCCGAAACTATACGAGATACGAAAATCTCTTCTTAGGAACCATGACATCGATTTTAATAAAAATAAAAACTGCATTCTTACATTTAAAAAAAAATGTGTACTCAGTCCGGGAATCGAACCCGGTTGTTTTGAAAAAATAAGTACTATTTCTATTTAGATATCGATTGTGTTGGTCTTAAGCAGTAAATGTAATATGTGTGTGTGTGATTTCTAAAATTAATAAAATGCATTGTTTTTACATGCTTTGATTTATTTTAGTAGGTGTTCGAAGTGACCACCGCCTTTCTCAATACCTACTATGTTTGTAACTGTGATCACTCTGAACACCTACTAAAATAAATTAAAGCATGTGAAAACAATGCATTTTATTCATTTTAGATATCATGTTTCTTGCACATATTTACTGCTTAAGAACTACACAATCGAAATCAAAATAGAAATAGAAAAAAAAATTTTTTTTTTTCAAAACAACCGGGTTCGATTCCCGGACGGAGTACACATTTTTTTTTGAATGTATGAATGCAGTTTTTCTTTTTATTAAAATCGATGTCATGGTTCCTAAGAAGAGATCTTCGTATCTCGTATAGTTTCTGACTTCCCCACACTGACCGTTTTAGATGGGCCACCCTGTATTCTTAGGGCTGGACGATTATGAATTTTATTACACGTTTTACTGATTGTGAGTGAGAGATCAACTTATCAAATCCGTTTTAGTCGCGTTCTTCGTTTAATAGATCGTTTTAGAATGATTGTAATTGTTTTCGCATACAGGGTTAGTTTAGCAAATTAAATAGTTGCATGTTATTTGCGAGGGTCGACGTGAGTTTTGTATTTTGAAAATGAGTTCCTTTTTTGTAATGTTAGTGAAAATCGAGCATGCTGTGTTGCCCTCTTTAAGGTTGAGTCATTTGGTGTCATGTCTACAAGATTTGTAATTTATTTGTTTTACTTGAACGTAGATTAGCGAGTATTCCATTGTATTTATTGTTAGACAAAATGAATGACTTGCTTCATTACCTATAACCAATTGAATGTTTCAGAAGTTAAAACTGTATTTAAAGTCTGTTATGTATTAAAATAGAGTAATTTCAAGATCTACAGGATTTTTATTATTACCAAAACAATCTTCATACATACAGGCGTTTTTCCGAATTATAGATGACGCTCTGTAACTGGGGTCTCTCTATCATACGTTCACTACTACACTTAGACCTCCCTAGTGAAGCTCACATTTCGGAAGAATGCACGTTTGTATATACTCTGCTATAATATAAGAAAGACAAATAAAACTGCAAAATCGTCAGTTAGTTTGGTTTATTGGAATCCAAAAATAAGGTATTTACACCCGGCTTATAATATAGGAGGATAAAAATTATTTGTTATAAAAAGCAATTATAAAATTCATTGTGAGTGTCAAGAAGTGCACACTTGATTTAAACGCTACAATATTGTGGATTTATACTAATAACGGTATTGCCATGCGTTAGGATAAACTTAAATTGACAAATAATAATCAGAGCAAAGATAACAATGAACCACACTACCTACTATTCAATCTTCAAATTTCTAACAATACGCCAACTAGATTCGTTTATGACACATTTTGGGTGGGCTATTATACTATGGCTATTATTAACTAATATTTCAAGTAACTCCATTTAATCTATTGATTATATTTAAAGACAAACCTTACGAAAATTAAATTAAATGTAAATATTGCCTCAAGAGTATGAAAATTAGAAGGAATCAGATCAGACCATAAGAAACTCACATTTTTAAGATTTGATGAACAACAGTAATGGCACCACATTACGGCCGACAATAGAGAATATAACACAACACGCAGAAGTTACACATACGCATTACTAACTGTACCCACCGTTTAACGTTTCTGGTTAACCTATTCTCATTCTTGGGGCTTCATTGCATCACTAGAAATACTTTAGTAAACATTCACATGACATGACACACCAGACATAGAAATCGGAAGTATAATTTCACAACACATCGATACGATAACTTAAAACATTTACTAGCCTAACGTCATGGTTTGTAGAACAAGTAATATGCTACAAATGGCAAGTTTTTAATTTGTGACTTACTCGTTACTTAGTTATTGCTAAAAGGAGTAAAATACTGAACTTTAATATCAAAAATACTGTGAGATTATCGTCATCAGATTATAGATTGCTTTTGTTACGTTTCACAAATTGCTCGAAACATTATTTTCCATTTACGTGCTAGAATAAGTGATATTATAAAATACAATTTTTGCCATAGCGAGATTCCGTAAGGTTCAATGTACTTCACAAAATATTTGTATTATGCCCCAATAAATCGCTTATGTTAGTTCAGTTGAGGAATACACATACTTTTCACAAAAGACGGCATTTAGGTATCTAGTTTCACATACCCAATTACAGGTTTACAACGTCAGATCTACCTACTAGGATTCATTAGCCAATTACTTCACTACATTTTTAAAGTGTTAATTCACCATTTTCATGTTACAAAAAGCGACGTTATTCTCTAACGTGAATAGGGAGGCAGCTATTTTCTAAAAAGATAGATGAGTGTTGCTATCTCATTCTAAATTTTAGTTAAGTTCCTACTTAAATAAATGACTATGACACGAGCATAGCGCATAGCATCGTAGAGCTGAAAATTTTCCATGGTCTCCCCACATTAGTCTACGCCTTTTCGGCAAAATGCAGGTAGAAAAAGCTTTATGTCAACGCAATAAGGGCGAACAAGACGTCAATCGGCTCGGCTCGTTCGACCGACAATGGCCGAGCCAATTCACGTCTTGTCGCCCTTTTTGCGTTGACATAAAGCTTTTTCTACCCGCATTTTGCCGAAACGGCGTCGACTGGTTTGGTGAGACCCTTAAACGACAATGACAGCAAATTTTGACACCTCGCCGTAGCACTCGCCGCTGCGCGCGTTATGCCACGTCAGAAAATAACACCACGGAACTGTGTCAATGGGTAAGTGGATAGTAAAAACTTTAATGGTAACCTATTCAATTGTTTGTTTGATTCATCACTACAACTACGATTAATTTTAACGTGCAGAGTTCAGTATTATATGGCAACATTACGAATGTCACTTTGACGTCACTTTGTTGGGGCTGAGTGAGATCATAAAAAGTTCGCTTTTTGTTTACCAAGTCGGGTACGCAATACGATTTGCATTAACGAAATGAAAAATTCCAAGGTCATAAAAAAACATTACAAATGGAAAAACACTTCTTACTGTATCTTATTTTAGGGCGTTGTTCTTTAATTCTTATCTCACAATTACTTCAATTTCACTATCAGTTCAAAAGTTACTCTTCCTCGACATTCGAAAGACATAAAACAAGCCCTCACTTCACGAAAATCTCAAAAATTTCAGATACTCTAGACCACGGATCACACATTAACACATTCAGAACCAAGGACCCGGCTCCCGGGTTCTTCAAAACATTCGCGAGATACCGAGAACCCGGTAGCCGGGTTCATTTTGTACTACGTAGCTATAGACTACTCGGTTCCGCGCAGATGTTTTGATTTTAGACTTGGTCGTGAATGTGTTAACTAGATATGGCATAACTGGTGGCATCAGATCCGTATGCATGCGGAGCTCCACACACCTCACGATTCACGACACTTTACTGTGGCGATAAATTTAATACAAACAATGCCTTTTGGAATGTAAAATACATACATACACATACATATTCTCACGCCTGTATTCCCAATAGGGGTAGGCAGAGCACATGAATTCAAAAACCCAGTGCCACGTTTAGCAAATAACAACAACAAATAAAATCTAGTAACACCGCGATATATCACCAATTAGCTCAATTTTAATTTCAAATTTTAGCAACACCGGAATCCATGCCAACGTTAACGTATGCCATATCTACTTAGATACATCCGTGCTTTAGACCTACAAGTAGTCCTTGGTATCTAACTTACCGAGTATTTTAGTAGTAAACTAAGTTCGCGCACCGCCTTTTCCGTTGTAAAGCGACGCGCGAACTTACCTCCACTAATAAAAACCTTTCAACAAAAGTCTTGGCTGTACGAGCCCAAAGTTTTTGTATCTCCATTTGTTTAAAAAAAAAATCGTTGCGTAAATGCATACCCGGCATTAGTTCTCAGCTCAATCAGCCCAGCGCGGCGCTCACACCGGCGTGATGAGTCTGCTGTGCGACCGCACGGCCCGATGCTAGGAGCCGGTTTTCCTGTCGCCGCTGTCGAGCATTTTGTCGTCGTTGCAGAACTTCTCGAGCTGGTTCGCGTAGTATGTGTTGAAGTTCAATCTGGAAATGATTTGGATGCGATGCAAATGCTGGAGTTTGGTAAACGCTGCTATTATGTCTGTCCATAAATATCTGAACCGCTCTTCTAGATCGGAAGAAAATGGGAAGTTTGCGTTATTTACCACATTTTGGACGGGTTATAATTTAGCAAGATGAGTATACCCAAATAGGAATAAGGTTAAACACTGAAATGAGACGTCGTAGTCCAATAATTCAGTACAAACTTCAGACAGCAGATAGTTTTGATAACATCAAAATTCGACTGAGGTTAGTAATCATATGTAACAGAATAACAGGGAAGATTGAACCGTGAACTTACTTTAATTTTATCAAATTAACCCTTAAAGTCGCAACATTAAGAACAAAACTAGCATTCAAGCCTCATTGTCTCGTTGTCATCCTACAAAAAAATATTGTAAAAAAAATAGAAAAAGATAGTCTCGTGGTTTGTATAGCATACCATACAAAGTGAATTTAAGGGTTAAGGGATATCTAATTAAGTAATTACCCTTGAAAAGCATACCTGTGCTATGCGCAATTGAGCAACTCGTCTTCCTGCGTCTTTGCGTAAGACCCAAAAAACCCACTAGTTGACTCCCAAGAACTACCCATAGAGAATATAAAGGTCACCAACCTGGAGGATATATTCAGCAGTTTATTGGCGTTGCTGTCGCGAACCATCTGGTCGGTGATGGCCAATACGGACAGCAGGGCGGCCGTGAACCGGAGCGAGTACCGCGACACGGAGCGCGAGAATGAGTCCGCGGAGCCGCCGCCCGCGGCCGGCCCGCCGCAACCCGGCTCCTAGATGGACAGGTATATGTTACCAGAGATTTGAACTTACTAATTCCTTGCGTTCTTCAGAAGTATGATCTAAACTAGACGGCGCTTTATAGGTGTGGTCTCACTGTCATGTGTTTACTATGAAATTGAGACGCAGTTTATACAAGGTGGCATATACAGTAATAACCCGCTTTACGCGAGCCCGTTAATTTCAAATTTCGTGCTTAAATTCCTCGCATTACGCGAAAGAGTGCGTATAAACATAATGTACTTAGTCATCAACTACTCTATGGTCGCGCGAAACCCCGCTTCCGCTGAAAATTCTGTTTGAAGAATTGGGAATTCCCCGTCCATCGACTATGTTCTATGGGGATTCCCTGTTTCATGTTCCATGAGTAATTATAAACCTCGATACACGCGGATTTCAGTTAACGCGATTTTTCCGGAACGTATCAGTCTCATAAAGCGGGGTATTACTGCATTTCCTATCGCCATAATCCCTTGCGTTCATCAGAAGTATGATATTAACTAGACGGCGCGCTATAGGCGTGGTCTCACCGCCAACTGATACTGTCAGTGCGACATATCGCCATAGAAACCTTGGTGGCTTAGAAGACTAGCCAGACTAAACCAGAGATGGGCAAATTATTAATAAATAATTCGCAACTATTGTTTTTTCAAATAAAGATTTAATAGAATAATGCCCATCTATGCATTAACTACACTAAATGACATTAATGTTGAAAGTCGACCATTCTAGAAGGTTTTTTTTTAACTTTCCACAGTTAAACATGTGTGAAAATTATTTTTATTTTTACTAGTAGTTTAATCTGAAATGTTATCATGATCATACTCACCACGTTACTCTAAAACAGAAGAGCCATGAAAGAATAGTAAAAAGCGTACATTAATGATTTTGTCATCACAAATACTACATGGAAGCAATTGCACGTGACGTAGCTCTAACGATTAGATGCGAACGCGGCTATCGGTTTTGGTGTAAATTACAGAATTTGGGGTTTTCAAAAATACAAGTTTAGCATAAAATTTTGCGCTTTGAAACAAAAGATAATATCGTCATATTACTTCAAATACCTGTTATCTGCAAAAATCCCCTTTTTAGATAAATGAGATGTTTGCAGATGGCTGGTATTTGCAGTAAATAGGACATAATTTTTACAAACTATTGCCTACTTGGATATGTGGTAGGTAACTTACTCAGCTATTATTGTATAATCTGTTGAATAATTTTTGCTTTTCAGGCTGTCAGACAAGCAGACATAGTGAAAGATTTATGTTCAATAGTGTTATGAAGCGTAGCGATGGTGAGTGTCAAGTTAAATTGCTGATTCAGATGATGATAATCGGTCTCCGTTTCCATTTAACACCTAAGTAGGTACTTAAGTACGTAGCGGATGAAAACAAAGTAATCCTTTCCTATCCGTAAGTACAATCAACAGCAAAAACAGTTGACTAGTATAAATAGAATACAATTCAATAATCAACACTTTCAGTGTCTTTTTTAGCTAATCCCGATCACAAAACAGTCTCACACCAAAGCCCGCAAACCAAGCCGCGTTCACACAACGATACCATGACAAAGTGACTTCACATGAAACGAAACACGAGTATGGTGCGTTCTCAAAACTCGAGTGCTAATGATTGATACCTCGCTATAGTCTGTACAGTCATACGTCGATCCGAGCATACTGTTAAGCTCTGCGTCCACGAAGTACTTGTGCATCTCCTTGCCAATTAACGTGTAGGTGGCGTTAAAAGAAAAACAAAATAAATTCACGTTAGAAATTGCGGCTACGGTACGCGACGAGACGAAAAATGCACATCTGGTGGTGCCATATCCGTGAGAGTCAGAATGGCGGGTGTACCTTCACAAATATATAAAATGATTATACTAAAAAAATGTACTCAAAATGTACTATT
>BHDV01001006.1:44467-66907 GCA_005406045.1 Adoxophyes honmai
CTAAATAGTACATTTTGAGTACATTTTTTTAGTATAATCATTTTATATATTTGTGAAGGTACACCCGCCATTCTGACTCTCACCCATATCCAGTATAAAGAACTGTTGCTTGACAATTGATACTAATCTGGTCCTAAACTAGGCAAATTCTGTACTTTAGTTACGCAACATGTAAAATATCTGAACTTGAAAAATAAACTTTAAGCACAATCGCAAGTATCGCAACGGTCGGCGTCAAAAATATCGCAAGTTTTTAGCATTAGAAAAATATGCTATCGCATTACTATTAGTAAAAAGGTTGAACAGTTTAAATTAATACTACACCCAAAAAGTCATATCCTTATCTTTTTGGTTTAATAGGTTCTAAAAACAGTTAAAAGTATATTTTAGCGAAGGTGCGATATTCTTGATACCTGTTGTGCTTACAATTTGAACATCATCCAACTTGAAGCGTGAAAAACAGTTCAAGGAGGACGCAAATTTTTAAGAAGCGTTTAGTAAAACAATTGGAAAAATTGGGAATCTCTGTCTTCGAATAAAGGTACGAGGAGGTATAGCAAGTAGGATGGAAATACTACCTACTCGCTACTTTACTTTGTTTCAAGATTTATGTAAGTAGTTCAGCTTTAACCATGCTTTTTAAGTCTTGTCGCGTACTGTTTAATAAGTGTAGACACAAGCGGCTAGAAAATTATTACACAGACTGTATAATACAGGAGCTTGACGAAATAAAGACACATAAATCACTCGCATGTTTTTTACACAAAAGTAAATCAAAATAATTTAAATCAAAATACACAGATAATACTTAAAATAAAATGAATATTTTTCGGAGTTTCATTCGCTTAACAGCGACCTCAAATGTTCAATAGCTACGTCTATGCGACAAATGTGTGTCATTTACGTACATCACAAGACCTCGCAGAAACCAAACTATCACCAAGCTAAACTGACTTTTCGAACTCACTGCTAGTTCATTATTAAACGCATGCCTTAACAAAAGGCTGCTGATGTAAGCAAAAGCTTTCCATGGTGTTGCGGTGATTGTGACTACTTTTTCAGGAATGAAATACATATATAGTAAACATTCGATACATACTACATATTATGGCCTTTACTACGTTTCATACACACCTGCTTCACTATAAGGTCAGAACTATATCGATGTAGTTTAATATGCGAATGTCAACGAAATCTGTATCATAAAATGAATTCTGAACTGTATTCGTAGCTTCTATACAACTCTACGTACAACCAGTAGTTTTAAAGCACTAGAATTTATTAATTGACAGTGGTATTATCCTGCGATGTTATCGTCTACTGAACGACTGGCACAGCGTCGGGCCCTCAAATTTCCATTGTCCTATATAAAGGACAAAAGTCATAATAAGTTTCGATTTTACATTAGTGACACTTAATTCGGTTTTAAGATCTTTTAATTTCAAATTCAAACGGAAAAATTAAGACTGGCCGCCAGGAGTCTATGTGAAAGCTAAATTTGATATCTCGACACCGCACTCGTCGACGAGGTGTTACCAGACCGATCGATCGATCGTCGATGGACGGCATCGGTCAACGTCGATCAATGATCTGGTAGCTTTAATTGATCGACATATACCGGTCGATTAACCAATCGCTCGATTGCCAGTCGATGGCACCGGTCGACGCTGTGCAATTAATCCCGGCTATATTCAATTCTACTATTTCATTCTACCATCGACCCATGCCGTCGATCAACGATCGATCGATTGATCTGAGCGTCTAGTGCGTTTAAATCGATGGTGCAGTCGTTAACGAATTCGTTTGCGATTTATCGCAAAATTGTATGGACGCCGTTAACGACTGCCCCATCGATTTGAACACACTAGACGCTCTGGTAGAAAATACCGATCGAGGTCGACTAGTCCATTCTACCACAATCATTGGTCTGGTAACACCTTTAGAGAATAGCTTTAGCTTGTGCAAGCTATTCTCGCGTTGCTGTGTTAGCTGGGTTGATCTAGTCTAACTAATGACCAACGCGTACCTGTATGAACGCGCAGAACTGCACGCAGACTTGGCAGAGCGTGGTGACTGCCTTGAGGAGCTGGGGGCTGGTGAGCATGCAGTCGCCCAGGCACTGCTCCAGAAAGTCGCTGTGCCGTTCCAGCACCTCGTCTACGTTGTTCACCTGGAAAATAACGTGGTTTTGATGATATTTGAAGGATTGTTGGTCGAATGTTAAAAATGGAAAAGATACGATGACATCCATGGAAGTATTATTAAGAGGAACGTAATGTAAAAGAAAAATAAAAGACACGAAAACTCTCCATTGTAGTGCATATCAAACGGAAGATTACTAAGAAGCGGGATAAAAATTTAATTTATGTGTAATAGATTTCCTTTTTTAATTTAACTTAATTATTTGTTCTTATTATGATTTATTTTTATTTGGCTCAGGATGACTTCGGCCACAGTTTCATTTCGTCACCTTCTTAAGTCGTCCAAAGTGCCATGTCGTCAGCCAACAATTTCTAAATCGTCACCTTCCTAACTCGTCCACTTTCTGATGTCGTCAATACCCCATTTTGTCTACATTCCTATTTTAACCACAATGCCAACTCGTCCACTTTCTGATATCGTCAATGTCCCATTTTGTCTACATTCCTATTTCGACCAAAGTGCCAACTCGTCCACTTTCTTATATCGACCTCAGTGCTACTTGGTCAGCATCACCAGTGCTAACTCGTCCGCCTTCCTATATCGACCACAGTGCCAACTCGTCCGCATTCCTACCACAGTGGTACGATAAAAACGATAAAGTAGTCTACTAAAAGGCAGTGCTTTTTAACCGACTTCAAAAAGGAGGAGGTTCTCAATTCGACCTTTATTTTTTTTTTTTGTGTATGTTATTCGATAGCTCGGAGACCCGTGGACCGATTTTAATTATTTTTTTTAATCGAAAGGGTATAACTCGAAATTGGTCCCATTGACACGAACCCGGCACCACACTTGCCTAAGTAATAATAATTTTGCTAAGTGTATGTATACATAGTTGACGAGTTAGCACTGTGGTCTAAATAGGAATGTTGACCAGTTGGCACTGTGGTCTAAATAGTAATTGTTGACGAGTTGGCACTGTGGTCTAAATAGTAATGCTGACGAGTTGACACCATAGACTAATTAGGAATGTTGACGAATTGGCATTGTAGTCTAATTACGAATGTAAACGAGTTGATACAGAGGCCCACGTAGGAAAGCGGACGAAGTAGGGAAGTGACGACATAGGAATGCTGGCGAATCAGAACAGTAGACCATATGCGAATGAGAACGACTTAAGAAGGTGACGAAATGGAACTGTGGCCGAAGTCATCCTGAGCCTTTTATTTTTAACCAATTTAATTAAATTATAAACTTAAAACTCTACCGAGAGACTAACTCACTTTTGGTGAAATAAAACGTATATACTTTAAAAACAAATACAAAGAAAGAGCGTTTCCGTTATATTTAGTTAGACCGTTTTATTTCACAATCAATGTTGAATATTGCAAAAATGGATTTTTATTTGGTTTTTTATCTTTCAGTGTTCTTACCAGACTATTATTGATTTAATTTTTTAATAATAAGTATTGTTCCAAAATATCCTAATAAGGCATTGTACTGTATCAATCACGAATGACATCGCCTTCATCTTAGTGCTATCGATATCGCTTTAAGTCGTATGCCCCTTCACTTTCTTTCAGCGTTGTATTATATGACCTTTAGTAGTATAGATGCGGATTTTAATGCTTTTCTTAAATCGGAATTGAACGCCCGGCATTAGATCTAATCACATTTAAAAATTAAACGCAGCTGGACGCATTCACAAACAGTGTCTTCATTAGCTTCGGGAGAAATTCCTCAGGAACCAACCCCAATACAAAGACTCCTTGTTTGCAAGTAAAGCATTTGAATTGAATTAAGCCGAGCAATGAGTAATATAGCCTTGTGCGCGAGCGCCGCCTACGAATTAACAAGAACACGCTCCGCCCACTGCAAAAACTTTAAGGCTCTACAAAAAATATATAGAACATGGCTGACGTTAGATTTCAGACCAAACTCTTTGAAGAGTTTGAAACCAAACTAAGATCAACTCCGAGCTTTATTTCCCAGTACTTTACAAATGACATTGTCTGCGATTGTTTTTGACAAAATAATAGCAGCAAACACGTGATTTAAACATCAAACGACATTGGCAAATACATTAAAAAATTACTACACTTAACGTCAACATATTACGGTCACTAGTTGTTACCAAAACAAACTGTTTTGTTTAGAGAGTAAATCCGACCATTAGCTATCAGCCGGTCATTAATGCAGCATGGCTGGTAATTGGTGGCAGGACTCGAGCGCCCACTCGCATTCACTCCGACGAATCCCAGCGACGCAGGCGCACCGCCGCCATGCGAAGTGAGCAGTGACCAAGTGATTGTGGCCAGTGTGAAACGGTGAAAATTTTCAACCAGGTTGGTTTTCAAAGAAAAAAATCTCGCAGTAAAACGTAGTGAGTGCATCGCTGAATACATAAACGAGAAATTGTTTTGTCGTGCGTCGTAATTCGAAACCCGTGCTACCGTTTATCGCCTCAGGTACATCCAGTGACTTTCCAGAAGTATCCACTTTGGTGGCCTTTGGAATTTCGTGCAGAGAATTGTTAGATCTCAATTTCAATTTTAGTTACGGAACGTAAACATTTCATGAGAGTTTATGTGAAACAAGCGGAGAAATCCAGAATTACCTCATAGTGCTACAAAGTTTACTCAAATATATTTTAAAACAAATTCTCGGTAAAATAATAATAAAACAAGTAGCTCTGACGAACGAAAACTAATAAAAACATGCTTCAGCCTTGTCTCATTCGGTGAAGTGTCTACAAGCTTCAAAAGCAGTCAAAACACAAAACATAATGTGGGTGTAAACATAAAGGAGATCATCACATGTGTGGACCGTCAAGCCCTCATACAAGGTCGCAATGACGTCACTCATGATGCTGGATACAGAGCAGTGTATAGATAGACCACGGGAAGTTGTGTCACGATGAGAGTAATAGATAAATTGCCACAATAATGTAACGGGCAGGCGCATATCCGGTGAAGGTTTAAATATATTTTCAAACACAATGAACCCGAGCCGTTTGATTGCAAATACGTGTTTAGCAATGCAAGAGTGCGGTTACACAGGTGTAGCTCAAGGGAACTGGTTTGTGAGTCTGATGAACTGCAGATTCTTGTGTTTAGGTTCCAGACGCCAGTTCCATAATATCTTTGAAAGAGCGCCTAATTGTTTGCTATAATTTTTCTGCCTAGTTTAAATTCACAATCGCTTTAAGCTATGTAACATGAACTGGATATGATGAACTGGGCGATTCTCTTTCTTTAAACTCTTGCGCGGCATAAATATTGCAGATCAAATAGCCCGACAATTTTGACCCGCGTTAGGATTATTTTAGTTTAGATATTCTATTTTCGTCCAGATATTCTAGTTTCTTTCGTTAAAATGATTTAACAGTTTACGGGAGTTACATATTTATAGACAAGTGAAACATCCGTATTTTCTCAAAATAAATATTTTAATAAATAGATAAATAAGGTGAATGTTTCCGAAGCCGACCAAATATCATACTCGATAGGTGTCGAATCGATGGTCAAATCGGCAGACAAAAAAATCTTGAAATACTAAACTTGACGGACGCGAGGTGACCCGCGACGACCTCCTAGCCTTTATTGAACAGTCATCAATAAAAATCAGTTTAATCATCCACATACCTGTTTAGGTACCAAGCGACCTCAAATACTGTTATCTAACGCGCTCTTTTACAAACTGGTCAAACGGCGGACCATGCTTGTGGAGTTAAACTGGAGAATTATGTGTGAAACAACTATTTAGTTATGCGTAACGAATACCTAAGATTTTGGCTTAGCTGTAGTTTTTCATTTGACTCTTATGTTTTATTGCCAACACTATTTCAACTTAACCACACAAGTCTGGTTTTTGCGTCGGATTACATTACCGGCGCACTGTGGAAGGAAAGGCTATCATATTATCTGCATATTTCCATATTCAATAGTCGACGGTAGAACTGAACAAACACATAATATTGGTGCAAATGTTGACAAAAGATGACGACATTCGCCTACACGTCCCGTAGTTACGCCTAATAGGGACCTCCGGCTGTTTCTTGGACTTAATATATTCACACTCGTCCTTAAATAAATTATCGACTACCATATACAAGCGGTCAACGGTTTCTCGAATACGGACATAATTTGGCAGAAATTACTTATCACCATTGTGACATTCGGTAACTACAGAATATGTTTCGTTGTTTTGTATGTGTGAAACAGATTGTAAATCATGCGTAGCGCAAAACGGTTGACGGCAAATGAATCGAATAAAGTAATTTGAAGGAGCTACCAAGTAATCATGCGTAATGATATAATGATACATTACATTATACGGACCGCAAGCGTAACTATATCATCGTATCTCCAAATCTTGATACTTACTTTCATTTGAAATTGCAAAAAATATACTCTTATTTTGGAAGACGCTGGTGAGTGTAGTGATGGTGGCTTTTGATTTCAAAGCAACAATGCAAAAACTCGAGAGAATTTACCATTTTCCGACGTGCGTAAACAACAGTCCGAAAGTGTTCGAGATTATAAATAAGAATAAAAGCAGCAAAGATCAGAGCAAAAACTGTTAATCACAAGTACCTGCGCTGGCGCACCGGTCCAGCGATTCGAAATAGCTCAAAGAGTACGCTCTCTCTTGCGAGTACTTCAGCTCAGGGTGTCGTAAATGGCCGGGTAGATTGCTCGATCTTTATGGGCTATTAAGCACTCGGTGCCGAGTTGATTTGGGATAACGTCATTAATACAAGCTTTCCGGTCGCACTTTTAATTCATCACGACTGGAAATAAACACTCCAACACGCGATATCTCCATCGCCCGTTTGATATATGCAAGTTGTTTATTTATCAACATCTCAACGCGTAAGATCACAACGGATGCTAATTCGCTGAAAGATAACGGTGGTTTCTCGAATGTTTATTTTATTTTTCTAAGAGTGTGCACATAACGACTCTCTTTTTAACGGCGGAGCGAATTAAGCACGGAGTTGACAAAAAGCCCCGTCCACCATTCGAGGCTGGTACGCGTGTTGAAATTGAAATGTCGACAATGTCGTGTGTGGAACGGAAGGCTTTTTCTGTCGAGTTTAGTTGGTCAAGCACCGGATGTACGGAGACGTGTACTTGCACAAGCGACGCAATTTTCTACGGCCAATTCGACACAAATATATGGATATACAGTTCATATAAAATATTAGTTTTAAAATGGGGTCCATATCGGGTTGCATAAAGTTTGAAGTTATACATTTTATAAGCATACATATTTTTGTCATAATCATCACTAAGCATAACTAAAGTAAGCCATAAATTTTTATGCATAATGTTTTATGGCATACATTTGATTCGCATAAAACAATATACGCATACTTTATAATGGGCATACAGTATAAACGCATAAACTGGTTGTGCATAAAACATGCGAAGCATAATGTACGATTCGCCATATTTGTTTTGCGCATAATAATTTTCATAATCTAGCCTAACTTAACCTACGTTTGTGGCCACGATTCGGTTCATGTGATGTCACAGTTCTAACCTAACCTAACCTACTTTTTTGGCCGCGATTTGGTTCATCCGAGGTCACAGTTCTAACCTAACCTAACTAACTTTTTTGGCCGCGATTCGGTTCATGCGAGGTCTCAGTTCTAACCTAACCTAACCTATTTTTTGGCCGTTAATCATCAATGTTATGGCTGGATAAATGTATGACAGCCATAATTATGACTGGAAATAATTATAATCATCCATTTTATGACAACTATAAATTATGTCATTCGTCATTATGGTTAAACCATTTATGACTAAAAATAATTATGACAGGGAACATTATGACAATAGTACACTTTATGCCAAAAAAAAATTATGAGTTTAAACTTTATGGTTAAAGTGTTATGACAATCGATTTTATGACAATGGTTTGTATGCGACTAGAAGGGCACCCTTTAAAATGTTAGTTGTTGCGGCAGATCGTATCACGATGTAGCCATAACCATAAAGGCAATCTTCTTTCGCATTATATGTCGGATAAATTACGCGTGGAAGAGCACGATACGAAACATTTCGTAACGTAAAAGTCAAGCTTCATTAATCTAAATGTTTTATTTGCCTTAGAAAATTAGAGTTCTGTAAACATAATTAAAATAGTTAATAACCGATTAGTTTAATTTAAACTCATAAAATAACGAGCTATAAGTACTTAATATAAATAATTTTAAACAAAAAAAAACCGACTTCAAATCTATACTAATATAATAAAGCTGAAGAGTTTGTTTGTTTGTTTGAACGCGCTAATCTCAGAAACTACTGGTGCGAATTGAAAAATATTTATTGTGTTGGATAGACCATTTATCAAGGAAGGCTTTAAGCTATATAACATCACGCTGCGACCAATAGGACCGAAGAAACAGTGGAAAATGTAGGAAAAACGGGGGAAATTTGTCACTATTCCACGCGGACGGAGTCGCGGGCACAACTAGTTAGCAATATTTTGAAAGTATTCTGTTTACTGAATGTAAAATCTTGACTTCATCAACAAATTACCGAAAACGCCGTACATCTCCATACAAAATTTGAAGAGTTCCCTCGATTTCTCCAAGATTCCACCATCAGATCCTGGTGTCGTGCAAATGGGACCAATTTCGAGTTATACCCTTTCGATTAAAAAAAAAATTTTGAAAATCGGTCCACGGGTTTTCGAGTTATCGAGTAACATACACACAAAAAAAAATAAAAAAAAAAAAAAAAAAAAAAAAAAAAAAAAAAAAAAATTAGGTCGAATTGAGAACCTCCTCCTTTTTGAAGTCGGTTAATTAAAAACAATTAAATCTAGCGGCCTTTGATAAACACGAACAAAAACAACATGATAAGCTTTCAATTGAACTAAATAAGTTATTAACGTAGTAATTCAGTTGTGACAGTATTTAACTTAACTACACGAATTGAAATTACCGTTTTCCTCAAGCATATTTGCAGTTCATGTAGGCATTAAGCCGTAATATAAGTTTAGTGGTAACCTAAAGATTTAAAAAGGCATTGGACGAAAAACAAGGCCTTACATTGATGATCTTATTGCGCTATGCAAGTCTGATAGCGCGTTGGTCAAGGCAAACAAGATGCAAGCAGGTTGACTCAGTACAATATTTTACTTATTTATATTTATGCTCAAATCCAGTATACCCACGCCCCACGCATGACTCAGACCAGAACGTCACAGCGTAATCAAACAATTAGCAGATTATATGTCCAAACGTCAAAGTTGAATCGTTTGAAAGATTCGGCTGGTTTGTTGACAGACTCCTATTGAGTAGCTGGTAACATAATCAATGTACAAGCTACTAAGTAAAGCGAGGCGTGGCCATAGCTATCAAGCAGCGGCTAGCAAACAAAGTGTATGTAAATGTAACAACCTAAACCACAGACAAACAGAGGAAACTACAAAACTGAATATCTACGTATGATTCAATTACAAAAGTGAAACAAAACACTGCTATGATTAAATAACAGCATATTGAATCACGTTTCTGATTCAATTTTAGCAAAACGTGAGCGAATAAGCTTATTACATTAATTTAAAACCGCTTTCACTTCCTCAGAAGCAATATGGTCGTAACATATCACAATCAATATTTAATTCTACATCCAACACAGTCAATTGTAAAAATATGAAAGCAAACAACTTGCTCCTAAATTTATCCATGTACAAGTACAACTCTTACCTATTTGATCGAATCAAGGCATCAATGAATTGAATCAAACTAATATTTGAAATCTACATATTCGCAAAGACTTTTGAGCACTTTTGATAGGAGTAATGCACTAAAAGCAGTTAAGAATGCTAATAAGATTAGATATGCTTTAGGCGACAGGCTAGCGACCTAAAATTTCTCCTATAGCTAAGAAACGTGAAATACTCATAGTTTTGCCTTTATAGGATTGCGTATTCTCTTCCCCATTTGGCAATACAGGCGTGACGTCTATAAAGTATGTAACTCTGTACCATCGGGAACCGGGATTGTTGAGCCACTTACCTATGTTTGTAACTTGGTCGTGTAGTACTAATCCAATAGCTAACATCGATTACACGTTTAAATTGCGAACAGTGGCAAGTGGCTCAACAATCCCTGTTCGTGACTGTACCTATGTACTTTTTTTACGCTGACAGCGCTTGTTTTTTGTTGATTAATAAAGAAGCTGACTATGGAGGCGTGCTCGGCAATTAGGGCGTAGCGCACTAGCGGTAGCGCCGAGATAAAGCCCGCTTACCGATATCATTGGGAAACAACGGAAGGGGCTAATTACGCCGCTGGCCATTACAGAATATTTCTAAACAACGCATTAACGAAGGCCCATAAGTTGTAGGCCATTTTTTGGGATCCGTAGGTGTGAGGGAAAAGGAACGCTTCCTTCGTTATCCATCTGTAAGTCTGTAAGTCAATGTCCTTTATTTCAGGAAAGCGTAAAAGCCTATAAATTGATACCAAATATTAATTACCGCGGTCTTTTTAGACTGATAACCTCTAAGTTTAAGCGATCAGGATATGGCCGTTTATCAAGCTAAGGAAATACCAAAAACCGTAGGTATTTGTACTTACATTACAAAAAATATTTTGTTGCTACGCATTTTTGAAGGATAAACAAAACACATAAGCACCTCAAAATGTTGCCTAATTTGCACTTATAATCCCTATTAATAGAAAAGCAGCCATAAAGATTCAAAGTTAAACCAGGCTCGAGCCTCTATTCAATTTTTCCGGAGTATCTCTACAAACAGTATTTACGGCATAAATCAAATATCTGACGGGTTGCGTAAACACAATTCACTTTGCAAATAAAAGCAGTAAGAGCTACTGATAGATAAATACGTGCCGGAAGAAAAAAAACGAAGCAAGTAGTTCAAATCAGTAACACTGTAATACAGATTAATTCTCAGTCATAATCTGGGTATAATCCTACTAAGGATTTTTTATTTGTAATTCCACAAGACTGATTACCACAATACAAAGCGATCTTTGATATTTAAGATTAGCTCACTAGGTATCCTCATACACAGCTTGGGTAGTAAAAGGCTACCTTTGAATCTTTATCTAAGGCACTTTAATGATTTAAATTCTTCCGTTTCATAGTTTAATGTTCTCAGTAAGAGTAACACTAAACGCCTTGTCTATCATTGCCAATGTCCTGATAAAGTCTACGCTATAATGACATTAACATTTTATAATCAGATCATAATAATTTGAATAATCGAATCAATGCATAAAGGTCAGGTTTTGAAACGCAAAGACATGGGGTCCAAGATTGAAGGGCGCTTAAATGCCACTCTATACTGTATTTAAGTAGCAATGATACTTTCTGTACATCTACTTAAATTAACACGTACACAATTTAGGATTTCCAGTGTAGTGTTGGGTTTAGAATAACGTCCCATTTCATCCGTCGTAAGTGCTGAATAAGGAAAAAGGTTTAGGTATGCTTCAGGCGGCATAGTCATGGTGTTCGCTATGTAACTTACTTAACTATTAACTGGTGATTTTTTACTTAATTATTAAATTAACCTGCTTGTGATTAGTTTATGCTTCTTGTAAATTGTGTCTACAAAAGGGACCTTATTATTAACATTCCACTGCCTGTCTTTCTGCCAGCTGGTCGTATTTCATGATCCGTGATAGTCAGTGAGCTTAAAAATTAGCAGATGTATTTCTGTTGCCACTAAAACAAAGTTAAAAGTTAAAGATGATCTCGTCACAAGAAACGTAATTCTTCAGCGATCATTGAGTTCAACGCGCGTTCAGCGCTTTTATGTGAACTCGGTCTAATTCAGAAGCTACTTTGGATGAAGGCAACTAAGCTACCATCTTTTCACAATACCACGGAACTTCATGTACACTCGGCGTCAAAAAAATCGCACATCTATAAAATTTCGTTTTGAGCGAATATAGCTCTTAAATAATTTAATGTACCCTAGCAATATTATTATCATTTAATAGCTCAATTAATAACCTTTAGAATGAGTTATTGTTTGTTTTCGTAAAGGTAATAATCGCCAAAAAATCGAATTTTGAATCAAAAGTTCCGAAATACGCGTTTGGCGGGTCTTTAATTACGCCCTATTTGGACGTGTGTAAAAGTGGGGGTAAAGGTCAATTACGGATGATTTGCTATCCAAACGTCACTGAAGTCACACCTGAAGAGCTACAACATGAAAAAAACACTGAAAAATGGATCCCACGGTAGAAGAAGCTGCTTAAAAGAATGCACTACTGCATTCTGGGCAACGACTGACTGAAGTGGCTTGCCTCCTGAAAATCAGCTGTTTTCGAGTACACCGAGTGTTCCAGCGCTTTGAGGAGACTGGAGGCTACGTCAGAAGGCATGGGTCTTGGAGACGACGCTGCACTTCCGATGCAGACGACCGGTACATTGTGACAACTTCCTAGCGGAATCGTTTTTCCGTCACCGTTGAGCTCCAGCAGCAGCTTCGAGCAGGTCGAAGAACGTCGGTGAGCGTCAACAACAGCAGCAGAAGGCTACGGGAGAGGAATTTGCTGCCTCGTTAAGCCGCAACGGGCCCCCAGTTGACTACACAACACCGGAATGCCAGAAGACGATTTCGCGCTAGTCACGAGAATTGGACGTTCTCCCAATGGAGGACTGTCCTCTTTTCTGAAGAGACGAGAATGTGCCGTTTCACCAACAATAGGCGCAGAAGAGTGTACAGAAGGCAGGAGGAGCAGTATACAGAAGCCTGCACCATCTAAACCGTCAGTTACGGGGGTAGATTCTGTATGTTCTGTGGCGGCATTTCCGTCAATAGGAGTAGCGAACTTGTCTGCGTATCCCGAACTGGAGGTGACCGTGTCCAGGGGTCCCTGGCTGCTCAACGCTATACCGCCGAGATCCTGGATCCGCATGTGGTCCGCTACGCTGATTGGATAGGACCTGGCTTCCAATTTATGCACGACAATGTCCGCAGCCATGCAGAATTGATCATTCCGGACTACCTGCCAGCCGCTGGCATCACATTTACTGATTGGCTAGCAAGGATTCCCGACTTGAACCCCGTCGAACACCAATGAGACCAGCTGAAGAGGTGGGTTTGATCCCGCAATCGTCCTCCTAGCACTCTTGATGAGCTTCGAGATGCCGTCATCGAGGAGTGGAAGAACATTCCTCAGGAGAATATCGTGGCACACATCAGGTCCATGACTGACCGCCTGGAAGATCATTGGAGAGATAAAGGAGGCAACACGAGGTTTAAAATTTAGTTTTAATCTCTATTTTTTTTTATTGTTGGGTTTTTAATTTTTGTTATTTTTGTGTAAATAAACGATTCTTCCTTTTTCCTGGCAATTTTCCTTTTTTTCTTTTCTGGGTTGAGTTTCAAATGTCATTTTCTGATAGAGGGTTTCATTACCTTTTAAATAATACCACATAGTTATATCTCGTCATACATAATTTATGGTTTATATTCCCTCGAACGAAAGTCTTGAGGATGTGCGATTTTTTTGACGCCGAGTGTAGGTGCGAGACTAATTTTTACTTGACCAGGTTTTTTAGTACTTGGGTCAAACTTTTATTTTTCTTATCCTCACTATAACGCTTGTCCGCACATTATAGCGGGTACACAAGTATTATGCGAAAATCATTATGGGAATTCAAGTTTAATCAAGTAGGACATGAAATCAATAATGCATCTTTCGTATTTTTGATTTGCTTTAAAATTATCTTTACCACCCCAGTCAGTAGATACTTCATTTCGTAGTAGTATAGTCTACATTGGTTAGGCCTGTTTGGTTTTACAAGGAGCAATTTTATTTCCCGAGATGAAGTGTTGGCTCAAGTCAGCTCTAACAAATCCCATTAGCGTATTGTTATCGGCTATCTCGGCTCGCACGTCATAATGTGCTGATAATCTATTCCGTTTATTGTATCTGAGCACGAGCATTACCATTTGGTTAAGCAACGGTGAAAAGGTTGCTCAAACAGACTGATAACAAATGGGGAACTATTGAGCTGCTGTAGATTTAGCGTTTAGGAAATTTGTGAAGTAAGTGTCATTATAACTACCGACAGTGCTAGAGTTCCATTGCACCAAATAGTTCTTAACATACGATGAAACACTACAGGAATCAAATGTTTATTCAATTAATTCCTCCAACTGCCGCCTCAGAACTACCGAGACCGGTGCCTGGCTACCTCAGAAGCCATAATAGCAGGGCAATTGTTCCAAATTTCTCCTCCACCATTAAATTAATGCTACACGCGTGCCAGCCTCTCGCACTCACTAGAAACAAGTAATTGGACCGATTTACGCACCGCATTAAATTATTTTTAACTATCATTACAAGTCGCAGTCAAAAGTGAACCTTGAATGCATAGAGTTAGTTTGTATTAGGTTCTTCTGGCCAACGTTCTGCAGTGGCTAATTTGGACATGATTTTATTGCTGCATAATTGTTGTTAGTGAAGCGTTGATGAATCGATGAAATACAGTCTGTGTGCTTTGTGTTGCAATTTGCATACTAAGCACCCGCATGTGCTGTTGTAAAACTTTGTACCGTCTGTTCTCTTTTATTGTTTGCCGCCGCCAAATACCAGGAAACGTGTTCTTTCCAAAATGCTGCCGTAGGTACTCCAAAAATACATGTTAACGATCTAGAAACAGAGGTATTTACGCTTAGAATTCTCTGTTTGTATAAAAACATTTCCACAGCCACAGCAAATATAAATTTAAACGCGCCACATTTCGAAGTTTCGACCGACTTGTCATAGTGATTTCGAATTACAATAGGTACTCAACACAAAAAATGTGTCATAAGCACCTTACTTATGCAAAGTTTTTGTTTTTCATGAGTTCAAGAGTATCTCAGAAAAAAAAAACAAGAAACGTTTGCTACTTATTTAAATTTACTAATGACTAACTAAACTAAAACTCTTATGGCTCCATATCCATAAGTCAAAACTATTCCTTGAACTGTTCAGAACGATCTTCAATTAGTTCACGGTGCTTAATTTGCCACGCTAGCTGGCTTAGTTGTAACAATATTTGTCTTCGGTTCTGTTATTTCATGTAGGCAGTAAACCTATGAGTAAGCTGGCTTGCGGATTACGTCGTTGGTCAAATATGGAATGCTGCGCTGACTACCGTTTAGAAATGAAGTTTTCCGCTTGGTTAATCATGAGTTAATGTAAAAATTGTATTTATAACAATATGTATCTCTACCGCACGTACTGTTTTCGCGCTACACATTTAAGGTCGATTTAACCAAAAGAAAATAAAATTAGGTCTTGGATTAAGTCATAAGCAAGAGTAAAAAGTGATCTATTCCTAAATTGTTGAATAAGAACCTTAGTGTTTTTTGATGATACGATTATAATCCACAAAGAGGGCTCTAAAAAAACACAATGATGTTTATATTTGACTCTTTTAGGACCCATTCAACTAAACGAAAATAAAATACAATCTTTTAATAAGTCATCGTTTCCTTGCGAGTAAAGCAATCTTTTATACGAATTTTATATGACTGACTTATTCTGAATCCAAATTTTATTCTCGTTTAGTTAAATAAGCGTAACGTACAAATTATTAACATCCCTTCTACCTATGCGTTATGTTTATGACTTTAGAGGAGTGACAGAGTATTTTCCAAATGTAAAGCGATTAACATAGGTAGATAAATATTTTTAACGTAAAAATATTGATAAACTTGCGACAGTTAGTATTCTAATGATAGAAATAAAAATATCACATCTAATTTCGTAACAATTTTTTTTCGTACATTTTCGGGTGCTCTGTCTACCCCTGTAGGGAACACAGTCGTGATTTTAGGTTAAATTTTGTAACCAGTACGGAGCTACAGCGTCAAGTAACTAAACACCGCACGTAATTTTCGCTCCGACACGCCACACGCTTCCAAAATAAAGATAGAAATGCAAAGTTCAAAGAAGCATAAAGCACTCGCCGCTAACAATACAAGTGCTCGGTCATCGGAACGCGATGAGATAGGCCACATGCTCGAGTAGCATTCGTACGGCACTTGCCAAAGCAACACATTGAAAAACATTTAACTCTTCGATACGTAAAACTTCTAAAATATTAGTGCTAATCTGATTACTATTATTTTTCTAGCATTATCGGATAGGTACGTGAGTAAATGGGAAATTAGATAACATTCCATTTTTTTTTATAAAGGACCCAGCCATTGTTTGTAAAGGATTGTGTGCGTCGGAAGTGACGGGGGAGGCATTTATGCAAAAATCTCTGTCGTCTCTGAATGTCGCTGTCTGTTACATGTTTCAAATGCTAAATCCATTTCCTCCGAAATATGACATGAAAATAGTTTAAGGCACAGGTTTCTTTTCATTTCGACAAATGTATAATTCCGCCGGATAGTGATAAGCGAATTTCACACAGATGGATATGCAGGCAACGGCTAATAGTTAGTTACACTAAGAAACACGAATATATCCAGTTGTATTCGGCTTCTATGCTCTCCTCGGATGTACCGACTATTGTGTACAGAGATTCCACCTGCTCATAGTCAACGGACGTACCGACTTTTATACTACCCATTGATTAATTGATGAACCGGTTCGTAAAACATGCGTTAATTTAGTGGAAGTAATACGTTTTGTACCTACGTGTCGTTACAAGATAAATTATCGGGTTTTACGTTTGGTTCATTGCGTTGTTTTCTTTTGTTTGCTAGGAACCCAGAACAAACTTTTGAGTCGTCATTATACGTGCTTCAGTAACTTATCGAAGTAAAATAGCAAGATTTATGAAACTTGTATACCTAAACATTGACATGGCAGCGCTTCAGTGACTTTATAATATTTCAATTACTCTCTCAAATGATCGCGTTACAATTTTGTAGCTAGTAATTTTAGAATTGACCAACAATTTGGTAATACATGGCCACAATTTCATTGTGCGCAGGTATGCAAACCATGTGTTAGTCTTTGCCACAATGAACACTTTACCGAACTGACAAAGTGTTAATATTTGGTGTGCGAGCATCGTTAACACATTCCACAAAAGATTATAGACAACTAACGACGCCGCCTTGATACATCACGGTCACTTCACACGAACGTTTGCACAAACCTTTAGCATTTTCATTAAAAACCTCGTTGACTTAAGAAATTAACGAGACTCTGAGCAGACTAAACATAGCAACACACGGCCCATGAGAAAGTGCAACAGATGTGGCGAATTAGATTCAATTAACCAATCGGCGTAACGACCGGTTGTAATATTACACAACGGTATCAAAACAATTTGGCCCAACGAGATAATTGTCCGATCAACTATTATTTAAACTTCCTTTGTTTTTTACAGATGCCAGAACGTTGTGAGCCATGAGTCGCGACACTTACGAGATGAACTCCCGGCAGCTGTCTCGGGGCAGTTCCCTCTTCGGAACCGATCCTCAAATTCAACTGAGAACCGCGTTACGCACAAACGACTTCACAACCTTCAAGAAATTAGTCAGCTATGGCGCCGTTGACTTGGAATTCGTGAACCCGTACCCGGACCATAAAACATGCCTCGAGCTAGCAATATGCGATCCGCACAAACAGGAATTTGTGAAACTTTTACTCCAACATGAAGTACAAATTAACAAAGTGAACGAGACGTTTGCATGTGCTCCTATTCATTTTGCTGTAGAAAATGGCAATATTGATGCGCTGAGAGCTCTACTGGACGATGACCGAATAGACGTCAATATCAAGAGTAAGGGCAACACGGCTTTGTTAATGGCGATAAAGAAAATCGAAGACTTGGAAGATGATCGCGAGCGAGACCTTTCAATCTACGAGGATATGGTAGAGCTTCTACTGAAGGCGGAATGTGATGCCAACTCGCCTGACCTTAAAGGAGTGACACCAGTTTATTCCGCAGCAAAGCAAGGTCTCGAAAGAGTTATAACGCTGATCATAGATTACGCAAGAAGCCCCGTGGACATAGATACCTACAAAGACAGAAGAGGGAAAACAGCTCGTTACTTTTTAAAGGAAGCTTTTCCTCATTTGGTGGAAAAATTCGACTCTTCAGCACAAACAGAAGAAGTGATCAACAGTGACAAGCTGTTTTCTTACCTCAGTCGACATGATGAAAACAGTTTCATTCGTGACTTCACAAGGCTAGTTAAAAAGAATGATCATCGCCAAGTATTAGCGGCAAACAATGGAATGTTCACAATGCTACAGTTTGCATCAGAAAAGGGCTTTGAAAGAGTTGTGGCAACTTTACTGAATGCTGGCGCTGATCCCAACGCGACTTGCTCGGGTGAGACCAGCCGGCCAGTAGCACTCGCATGCAGAAACGGTTATTGCAAAATTTTAAAAATGTTCGTCGAAAACGAATCTACGTTATTTGACCCCATTAATGGTGAATCTTTAATACAAACTACTGTAAAAGGCATGAGATCTTATGGAAATAATGCCAACGCAGACTACAACGGATGTTTGGAATTACTGCTTAAGAACCCCAAAATCAATATCAATGTCAACCATCCAGACATCAAAAATAACACCGCCCTACATTACGCAGCTAGAAATGGTGATAACGAAACAGTTTTGGAACTGCTTCGGCATGGAGCCTGCGTAGGTCTGCGTAACAAATTTAACGAACCGCCGTTAGCAGATATCAACGCAAAAACACTGGAAACATACTTGGACGAATGTATCACAACTAATGGCGAACGACCGAGCGACGACGATTACGAAATCCATATGAAATACAGTTTCCTGGTGTACCCTAACAATTCGGTTGAAAACGAAGTGTGCAAAGTTCCTCTAATAGACACGTCCAATAACAACGTCAAAGAATGTGACGCAATATTAGCTCCAGAAACTGATGCACTTTTGTACATGACAAGAAACGAAGAGCTCAGACCTCTTTTGAAACATCCTGTAATAACCAGTTTTCTCTATTTGAAATGGCAAAGGATAAGCTGTTTATTCTACGCAAACATAACATTTTATTCCCTGTTATGGCTGTGCCTGATTCTCTACATTATACTCGGATATGGCATAGAAAAGAAACAATCCAGTTCCATTGAGGCGTTGAACGTTGTGACGCATATCGGTGCCTTTCGGATTCTTTTGATAATACGAGAACTTTTCCAATTGTTAGTGTCGCCGACCAGATACTTGCAAAGTATAGAGAACTGGATGGAGATAGTTTTGATATTTGTGACGGCCTGGATCGTATGCTATGACTCGGCCGCAGAATCCACAAAACAACAACTGTCAGCCGTGGCCATTTTGCTGTCATCCGCTGAGTTGGTGCTCCTTATTGGCCAATTCCCTACTCTGTCTACGAATATTGTAATGCTTAGAACTGTGTCATGGAATTTCTTTAAGTTCCTGTTATGGTATTGCATCCTGATTATCGCGTTCGCTTTGAGCTTTTTCACGCTGTTTAGAAAGGAAGTAAAAGATGATGAAAAGACTTCGCCGGATCCGAACACCACAGGCAAAGAGGGCGAGGATGAAGAAGAAGACTTCTTTGAAGACCCAGCACGGTCGCTGTTCAAGACGATAGTTATGTTGACCGGAGAATTCGACGCTGGCTCCATTAAATTCAGTACATTCCCTGTAACAAGTCATATAATATTTATTGTGTTCGTTTTTATGATTCCGATAGTTCTGTTTAACTTACTGAACGGCTTGGCTGTGAGTGACACTCAAGAGATAAGAGCAGATGCTGAGTTAGTCGGCCACATCTCTAGGGTGAAACTAATATCGTACTTCGAGAGTGTTCTCATCGGCAATACGAAAGGCAACTCTAAACCTTCAGCGTGTTTCGCGTGGCTTCCGACGTGGTTACAAGATCTCAATATAATAAAGCCGAAGACGTTGTGCATGAGACCATTAGCAAAGCGCATATCGTTGTTTCCACATTTCTTACCGAAATACAGGATACTAGTGAAACCGAACAAGGATAACGTAATAGAGATCCCGCACGCAGAACCGCTCGGTAAGTTTGGAGACGATTACGAAGACATCGAAAGCGGCGGATGCTGTTTCCAGAGATGCCAGAATTACAGGCTCGACAGGAAAATCGTGAAGAACGCTAAAATCGTCATCAGCAAGAAAACGAACGTGACAGAAATCGATGAACTGAAGGCTAGAATAGATGAACTCCATAAGTTGCTGAAGGAAGCACTGCCGATACGTCAGTAGATATGTATTTTCAAAAGTATTAATCTTTACGTTTTAACACTAGTTTAAGCAATAGCATTTTAAGTTATCGTTGATAATTATACTTACTTATTATTCGTTGCTTATTCTACGAAATGATCTGACATTAAATAATTTAAACTTCTAAGAAAATGTTATACAATTTATGTAGTGGTCTACTTTTTAGACAAGAGAACAAGTATTTGTGGCTTTTTTATGGTATTTAAGAGGTATTTTTTTATAAACATTCTGTTAATTTATAATGTAATCATATGAATCTCATATTTAAACTGCCTTCCATAATTGACAATTCCTTATTTTGTTTATAATAAATTATGTAAACTGTAATACTTTTTTTTACTTTCGCCCATCATTACATTAGGTACACTACAAACAGAACATAGGTAAATGGGTCGATCGACTTATTTATATCACTATTTACCAAAAGTCAACTGGGTCACTTAATATAAGCGTTAATTTGTAAGTAAGTCCACCTGGGTACAAGTGTGCACCTTATCCAAGATTTAAAACTGTAAGCGTAACGTACGGACAGCTGCAGAGAAAAGTAACTCCCCGCCCACTGTACGCGCCTCCGAGAAACGATTCACCACTTTATTGTGAGCCACACTCTGCAAATAACACTGACCTTCTCGAGGCTCTGTATGAGCTGGCACCAGGAGGGTTTAATGACCTCCACGCACATGTAGTACTGGAGATGCTGGATGCAGCTCAGCATCCGCTGGCGGAGAGCGAACGCGTCCGCGTATAGACGCGCCTTCGAGAAACTTCACCACTTTATTATGAGCCACGGTCTGTATATAACATTGACCTTCTCAAGGCTCTGTATGAGCTGGCACCAGGAGGGTTCGATGACCTCCACGCATATGTAGTACTGGAGATGCTGGATGCAGCTCAGCGTCCGCGTACAGACGCTCTCCGGCTTAAATGTTTTATCCGTGTCAAATTTCTATCAATAAATGTCTTTCTTTCTTTCTTTCTTTCTTTCTTTCTTTCTCCCGAGAAAGGCTTGACCACTTTAATGTGAGCCACGCTCTGCGAGTAACACTGACCTTCTCGAGGCTCTGTATGAGCTGGCACCAGGAGGGTTCGATGACCTCCACGCACATGTAGTACTGCAGATGCTGGATGCAGCTCAGCATCCGCTGGCGGAGCGCGAACGCGTCCGCGTACAGACGCGCCTCCGAGAAACGCTTCACCACTTTATTGTACAGCCACACTCTGAAAATAAAGACCGATTTAAACTCTACACTGAATTTAGGAGGGTACCGGTTTTCCTGGCAATCATTCCTTCTGTCCAATATTATGGACAGAGGCATTTCTGCATATTCTGGAGGGGGATAAAATAACGGAGACCATAGGTGGCGGTGATGCTCGTCACACGCCACGACGAAACCGTTCCCGTAGGGGCAAAAAGCGGACGTCAGGGTGCCGTTTCGCTACATGGAATATATGTGGAGGAATGATTTGTAATGTAATATGCCAGAAGAGGAGCGAATGGCGCTCTGTTGTCTCTGCTTACCCCGCAGGGAATGAGAAGTGACTTTAATTAAGGAAACCGTGTGTTGTCGGGATGGGCCATTCATAAAAAATTACGTTACATACAAATTTGGAATTTTAGACCCCCTCCCGAGTCACGCATTTATCTTACGAATTTTGCAAGGGGGGTGAACGGCAACCTGTTATTGGTAGATCACTTGCACTTCACCTCCCCGCGTTGCCTCAGATGCGCCGATTATCCCCACCAGTTTCGCCGGGCAATCTTAAGCGACCGCTTGATATACTTACTTGCAAAGCAGCCTCTCAACGTGTTTGCAGTAGAAGAGATGCCGGAATATCATCTGGTAGCAGGCGATGGCTTTGTGGTTCAATATAAGGGACACCGGCCATTTCACCTCCAAGCCAAACGTGAATGTCTCGATGCCAGTCAGTGGTGGGCTGTCTTTATTTTGTTTGTATTCTAAAAGAAAAAAAAACCATAATGAATTTAATTAAATTAAATGAATAACGTATGCGGACTGAAATTTGGACAAAGTTTGTATATATAAAATACATAAAACAAAAGTTTAAATAAAAATGTGTGTTTG
>BHDV01001006.1:68374-141826 GCA_005406045.1 Adoxophyes honmai
AAACATAACTATTTTTGAAAAAATGTGTTTTTTTTTTATTTAAAACAATATTGAAATTTGTCCAAATTTCAGTCCGCATACGTTACACTAACGTTTTTATATCGAGACAATAATAGCGAAAATGTGAGTAGTGGATATTTCGCAATGATGAGTCAAATTGACCCGAAACATGTCGAGTTAGTCCCGATATAAAAACACGAGTGTACACGTTTTATTTCGTCATGAGAAGGGCTCACGTTAGTTAAACATTAAAATACTCAAATTTAACCCAAATAACAAACTTCACCTTTCTCATCCTCCGTTTCAATGTACAGTATCTTGAACATCTGGAACTGCAAATCGTAAGGCAGTAACTCCACCCTCATATCTTCGTTATAAGGGTCGTGACTAGCAGCTGAAAGTCTGGAATAAATAATATTTATTAAAACGCGTCAAGAAAAATGTCAAAAATCTGGTTTCACCCAAATCTTAGTCAAGGGGTCATCCAAATATTTCACCGCACAAAATGTGGGAATTTTAAACCAAATCACACATTTAACTATGAAAATTACAGAAATTCTGTTCAAATGTCACAAATCACTGACCCCCTCAGGTCCTGAAAGTGTGACATACTTCATGGATCATGGCCCTCAATTTATCATATAAAAAACTGGATAAAGTTCAAAAACTAACCTCAAACAGAGTCCCAACAAGGACTCCAATTTAGATGGCACAATATCATCAATCTTCTTGGACAATTCCTGTTCCGTAGCATCCATGAATTGGACAATAAAATCTCCCTGGCACATGAAGAAATAGTTCTTCACCGACTTCAGCCGGCCCATGAGATCATACTCTTTGAGCAAAAGCTCGAGTAAAGATTTGCTGGCGAAAGCGAATGCTTTTTGGACTACTCCACTGTAATTCTGCTCAATGAGCGAATATTTGATCTCCTCTATATTCGTTTTCATTATGGCGTTACCTGAAATTAGAAGGTAATCTGCAGAATCGCCACAAAACATTTATTATGTAGATCAGAGGTAATTAAATCCAGACTAGCACGACATATTTCGTCGAGCATCGATGATGGGTCTCGAATTAGTCCGAAACATGACGAGTTGATCTCGATATAAAGACGTGAGTGTATCCATTTTAATTTCTCTATGAATCTCACGGTAGTTTTATGTTCTCATAGAGCACATTCAAAATTTTACTGGTTTCTGTGGTCCCTTACATTTCTGTTACACTCACAAACAATGCTTTTCTTGGGATTTTATATGAAAATCAACCAAAAAAAGTTGTCCATGAGTGTACTTTACTTTATTTTTACTAAGCAACACTATGAATAGAGAAAAGAACCTTACCGCATTGGCTGATGACGTTCAAATACTTCCCAGTCCTTAGTATAATATCCGTGTATTTTTCGAGAAACTTCGGCACTCGGTCTTTCTGAATGCTGTACCGCTTCTCCCAATAATCCGCCGAGTAGTCCACTGGTAGCTCTTCTTTATTTACAAGCTCGTTGTCTTCGATCATGAATTCCTGAAGATTAAAACAATAAGCATGAGTATTGGGTTAAAAATATATCATTCTTATTGTCCGTTAGTTAGATTATGGAAAAATATGAGACACTAGTTTTTTTTTTGATTTATCAAATAATTAAACATCAACAGAGGTACAGCTCATCAAACTTCCGGAATCGGAGCTTGTGACGTCACGCAGTGGCGGTACTTTCATACAAGCCCAAAAGCACTGCTTGCCTTACAATCGTGACATGATGAAAAATTGCCTTCTATTTACATTTATTAACTCGCCATCATTTTATTTGTAAATTCACGTGTTCACTAGAACCTGAGGTCAAAGACCCCGAGCGCGATCAAAATGTTTCTTTAAATTTCAGCGCGCCGTATTCGCGCGTAAACATTTAAAATAAAATCTTTCTTTTTGTGGGCTTGTATGGGCTCCGGCGCTTTTCGCATTTCATCTCTTTCCGATACATAGGCACCAGATGAAAGATCAAATCGTTTAAATGACGTTAGAAATGAAATCATAAAAGCCAGGCTTCGTTTTCTCAAAATAGTTTACCAAAAGTAGGTTTTAAATACTCCACGCTAAGGCGCTTTTTCGCGTGGCGGTCGCCGCAGCGACAGAATTATTTCAAAATGGCGTGATCGCCACACGCACACATCTTAACGCCATGTCTTAGCAGTGCCTTACGAATGTTGCCGTTTAGGCAAATTTCGGTAGTATTTGTTCATATTTCACTATTCATCCGTATTTTCGTATTCGGATTTTGGAAATCCAATAATGTGGTTTATTTATTATTATAATAGCTAAGGATTGTGAAAATACTGAGAGTAGGAAATCCTTCAAGGTCATGTAAAATTCGAAATACGTTTTCGACAAAAAGCATTTTTTTAATTAAGTAACATGTTAAGTATTTTCATTGGGCCTTTAATCGCTTAAATTTCAAACTAAGTAAAAGTGAATTTAGCACTTCATGAGCTTTGAACTTTAACCAATGTTATTATTTTTGTTTGTGAATTTGCCGATTAAGACAGATGTTATTTATTTATATCATCGTTAAATAATAAATAAAATTTAAGATACAATAAAAATATTCTTATTTTATATCATTAATATATAAAATTTATATTTGAAAAAACGCGAATTACGATTTTAATTGAAATTTTGAAGTTTAAATTTAAGGGCTTTGCAGTCCGCCTTGTGGCAACACCTAGTTTTATTTTATTTAGTAATCTAATGGCGTTCTCTTAGCTCTTAGCTACGAAATGTTGATAGTGTTTTGTTACGATAGTTTAATTGAATTATTGAATATTGTAACGTGATTTTGTGTATTAAGATTAATTAAGATTGATTAAGATTATTACTGTGGAAAATGGAGGAAATTGTTCCTTGTGATAATTTATGCCGCGTAAGAGTTTTAAATGGCAGAGGGAACGGCGCGGCGCCAGTAAGTTACATTTTTTATACTTTGCTGAGAGAAAAACGCTCGTTTCTTCAACAAAACCGTAATCCAACCTGTGTATGTATGAATTCACAAAATCACATGAGTGCCGCACTTGCATTTGGTAATTTCGTTAAACAACGAATTGGAACTGCCTTATCTACCTACTCAGTCAGCTGAGAGTATTTCAAAGCATAACGCGCGAGTTAAAAACAACCGCGGTGTTTTTCAAAGATGTTGACTTTGATGTAGATGTTGTTTGTCATTTAAAATAAAGTAAAGTAAAAAGTACATACATATAAAGCTGAAATAAAAAAGTTTTCGTTCCCAAAATCGAGTCTGCTTGCCCTAACAATTAGGCCTAGGAACGCCACTGACGTCACGCCGTGGTAAAAATTATACCATGTAGTGACGTCACTCGAAACTTTATAGCACTGTATCCTCCTTATTCTTGTTTGTCAAATAAAATAAAAAAATACGTGTAGGTAAGTACAATATTTTTTGGTCATCTATCCCATCACTGAACGTTACGTAACACACGCGAGCATTTTTACCACTGAACTATATTATGATAAAATTTCGCGATTTTTAGCTTAAGTTATGTTGCGCTAAGTAACAAACACAGCATATGCAAACGTTAGGGGTACTGACAACGACAACAAAATAAAAAATGGCATAAGTACAATACTGTCGAGGAATTCCCCGTAAAACCTTAACGAAAGGTGTAGCCACCTTTGAAAAACAAAATAAAACTGACGTATACAGTTGAGGGGTTCCCCGTAAAGTCTAAATGTAACAGGGTTGCCAACTTGCGCCACTGTTACGTAACACGTTGTTTGGACCCCTCCTCCCGCCATAGTAACGCATCGTAACGTTTGACGAGACCCCCCCCCCCAAATTGCGTTACGTTAGTCAAATACCTAATTTAATTATAGTTGTCGGCAATCAATTTGGCAAGATTTTAAGTAACCTTGTACCTGGAAAGGATCAACAATGATGCCCTTGTGGATCCACTGGTCCAGGATGCAAAAGAACGGCTTGCAGGCGCGCTCGGTGAGGAACAGCGAGATCTCCTGCGCCCGCGTGTCGCCCAGCAGTTTGTTGGTCTTGTCATGGAGAGCTGTTAGCACGCTGCCTCCGCGAAGTTCGCTCTGGAAAGTTTACCCAAATGCTTTAAGCCTATCGGCATGTACAAATAAAAAGAGAACTGAAGTATCACTTTTTTTTTGGAGAATCTTTAGACAAGTAGGCACGCGCTAACTGATCAATGTCCTTAGACGCTTTAATTGTTAACAAACTTGTAAAGGATATCTTCCCTATTTATTAGTAAGGATAATGACTGCGGGCGGGTGCTGCACTTAGAAACAATGGGAAAAAAAATTGTTGAAAACAGCAAGGCAATACTTAGATCGATTTATTTTTCAATTGTTTTTTAGAACCAGGAAACGGACATAGTATACTCGTAAAACATGGTCCCAGTCATGACATAAAACAGTTGTATAGCAATACACAACTAACAGCAAAACTTAATGTTGTATGATAAATAAAAACTTGCTAATTTTTTACGAGTGAGTTTCAAAAAAATTGTACATAAATTAAGGGTTAATAAAAACAAAATCACGATCGCGTCTTTTGTGTAACGAAAATTACCTATACAAAATGTATGGGTAATTGTCGTTACACAAAAGAATAAATTAACTTTTGTTTTTATTAAAGCCCTTAACTATGTACAATTTTTTTGAAACTCACTCTTACCTCTGAGGCAAAACAAAGTTCATTGGGTCAGCTGGTGCTTAAAATTCTCTGGTGATTATAATTTTGCAAAGTAAAAATATAATATTTAATAATTGCAAATTTTAATCAATAACTGATCGGACCAAATAACTCAAAATGATACTACTTACCTGTCCTATGTGAGTGACAATAGCAGCAAGGACTTGCATGGTATGCATGGTTGGCAGAACAAAGTACCAGAGCTTCTGTAGGGTCAACTCCCCAGATATGTGCTCTGTCTCGAGCTGGGCTATCATTGTCTGGAATCATTAGATTTAATAGTAATGTAAATTATATAAAGAAAGCCTTTATTGTAAAAAAAATTGCTTTGTATTATATGATATAAGAAACACTTTTAAACAAAGACAAATTCAAGTATGCTAAAGCCCCAGAGTTCAATAAGTTTAATGTAATTCAATTAAGCCTTGTTAAAAAAACAAAAAAAAAACAGCTAAAACTTCCGCTTAAACACCATCCACCATCACAAAAACAATCACAAACACTCACATAATAATCTTTCAACAGGATCTCGATAGCAGCAACCAACGCATGTAGCACTTGCCCCGACCACATGTCACAATGCTCAATAAACCGTCTCACAATAGAATAGTTAGACGCAAGTGGTAGCATTTGCTGCACTATCTGCTTCAGCGCATCATCCAACTCTTCGGATATGGTAAATATTCGGGGTTCGTATGTGTCTTTGGTTTGCTGGTGAACTATGTAGTTGCCAGGGACTCCAGAGAACAAGTAGAGGAGATCATCTATAATTATGTTCTCTTGGGAAGCTAGTGGCACATTTGCTAAAATTTTATACACAAATTAATTTAAAAACTATATTATACTACTGACATATTGCCAAAACGTGGTCTGAAACAGTTAGAAGAAACAATCTTTCTTTAAGCCAGTGTTTCCTAAACCAAGGGTCGCGACCCAGTACCGGGTCTTCAGAAACTACACTGGGTCACAACATTTCAGTTCTAACTATTAACAAAAGTGTATTATTTAACTTGATGGAAGTAGCTGGGATGTTTAAACTACCAAGTGGGTCAAGAAGGTCAGACGACGTTTAGCACGTGGCGAATTGTCGTTTCGAAGAAGGCTGCACAATAATTGTCATTATTATTTTGCTCATATTACCAAATATTGAAAATGACAATGTCTTATATTTTTTTTTTACGAAACGCTTTGTATGACGTCCGCTTATTATGACGTGTTTGGCGATTCTCTTTGATGTCATTATAAACGGATTATAATAATATAGCCTTTTATTTCCGATAACTTCAATTATAGTAAACAGTAAATATTAACAAAAAAAAAACTAGTAACTACTACATGCATGCAGTTACAGAATGTCTCTGATCTCGGTGTGCCTAACGGCAAAGGCCTCCTCCAATTCCTTCCACTGCTTTCTATCCCTTGCTACTCTTAACCAATGAGCTCCTAAAGTGAGTTTCATGTCATCTTCCCAGCGTCTTGCTTTTCGGCCTCTACTTCTGACACTGTCTCTCGGGTACCAGACCGTTATCTGCTTGCTCCATTTCTCCTTCTTGGATCGAAGCATATGCCCTGTCCACCTCCATTTGAGTCGATCAATGTGTGCTAGAATGTCCGTTAATTTTTCGTATATCAGCACTTCTGACTCTATCTTTTAGTTTTAAATGCAGCATGCTCCTTTCCATAGCTTTCTGGCATCTTTCTAGTTTGTCTCTATGGCGTTTAGTCAGAGCCCAGGTTTCACATCCGTAAGTGATGCAGGGTAGTATACATGTATCGTAAGTCTTCTTTTTGGTCTTAATGCTCATATCCTTACTCTTCATCACTTCTTTCAGAGCCCAGTACTTTTTCCATCCTGTCGCAATTCTTTTGTTTAGTTCCTTCGACATTTGGTCATGCGGCGATATTATCTGGCCCAGATATATGTATTCCTCTACATATTCAAATTTTTGTCCATCATTTGTTATGTCTGTGGGGGTTGAATTTGTCATCATTTTGGTCTTAGATTTGTTAATTTCAAGGCCCACTTCCCTACTTTTACTTATTAAGGTTTATATCATATATTCTAGTTTTTTGGGGTCTTCTTCTAAAAGTACGATGTCATCTGCAAATCTGAGGTGACTTAGTTGTGCTCCGTTTATGTTCAGTCCCATATGATCCCATTTCAATTTTCTGAACATTTGTTCAAGTACCGCTGTAAACAGCTTTGGTGATAGTGGGTCACCTTGCCTGACACCTCTTGCAATAGGAAAAACGTCCCCGGTGGATTCTAACCTGATACTTGCCTTGCTTTCTTTGTAGATATTTTTTATTATATTTATATAAGTGTTTTCGATCCCCTGCTCTCTCAGACTAAGCCATACATGTTCATGAATGAGGCTATCAAAAGCTTTGGAATAATCTATGAAAGCCAAGTAGATGGGCTTGCTGTATTCGTTATATTTTTGTATGAGTTGTTTTATTGTATGTATATGGTCGATGGTGCTGAAGTCCTTTCTAAATCCCGCCTGCTCCATTGGTTGGTTTTCGTCAAGACGGTTTGTTATTCTGTTTAGAACTACCTTAGCAAAAACTTTATACACATTTGATATAAGAGATATGGGTCTGTAATTTCCAATCTCGTCTTTTGGGCCCTTTTTATGTATCAATATTATGTGAGATTTAGCCCAGTTTCTTGGAATAATGCCCGTATAAAGAGTCTCGTTAAAGACCTTTGTTAATATTGGGCTTATCTCAGTGATTGTTCCTCTCAGTAGTTCGTTTGTAATTTTGTCTGGGCCCGGAGCTTTTTCCATTTTTTGACTTTTTATAGCTTTTTCGACTTCGCATTGTAATATTTCTGGTATATCTTCATTGGTAAGGATTTTATGGTTTCCTTCAACATGTTCTCTATCATGCAAGTGTGTGATTATTGGGTCCGGACTGGGTTTTTGGTATAATGAGCGGTAATAGTTTGTAGCAATATTTTGAATTTCGATGCGAGACGTTGTTGTTAGTTCATTTACTTTCATCTTTGGTATCCATTCTTTTCCTTTTTCTCTGAGTTCTTTGAGAGCCTTTCTCGTGCCTCCCGTTTTATTATTGTGGTCTTCTAGGGTTTTAGTTCTTCTGGTTTTCCGATCTTTCCTCATATTTTCGCGAATCTGTTTGCTAAGTTTTGAAATTTCACTTTGGTTATTTTTCTTTTCCTTTTTCATTATTAAGTTTCTTCTATCTTCAATTAATTTTAGAGTTTCGTCACTTAAATATGTTTTCTTGCTTTTGTCAAAGATTATCAATGTCTGGTTTTTGAGCTTATTTTCAATTTTATTATATTTTTCGTTTAGGTCTATATCTGAGGTTATGGCTTTCATTAGGTCTTCTGTAGTGTCCGTTGAGTCGTTCTTCCTATTTGTTGTTTTCAATTGATTTGTCCATATTGCTTTTGGTCTAGGCTTTTTTGCGTTATTCTCATTTAAACAGCTGCGTACCATACGATGGTTGGTATTGAAATTTAGGCTTTGAAGTACCCCTGTATCACTAAACGACCTTGCTTTATTTGTGATTATGTAGTCGATTTCGTTTCTAGTCTTTCCATCTGGGGATACCCAAGTCCACTTGCTTTTAGTTTTTTTGCGGTAAACGGAGTTCAGAAGTGTTAAGTTTTGCTCAAGTAAGAATTCCGTCAATTTTTCTCCATTTTTGCTCCTTTTTCCTCTGCTGTATTTCCCAATTATATGTTCTTCCCCTACTAATCGAGCGCCAACTTGAGCGTTGAAGTCACCCATGAGCACTATGTTGTTTTCCGCATAGTTTTAAATTACTGTTCTCAGTTTATCGTAAAAATCCAATATTTCCGTTTTTGTTGCTTGTTTTGTCGGCGAGTAGACTTGGATGACTGTCCATTTTTTGGGATGTTTTGTTAAGTTCAGATGCAGTAAAACTATTCTGTCTGATATTCCTTCGAATCCTATAATTTGGTTTCTTAGTTTTGTCTTTACCAAGAACCCTACTCCTCTTTGGCCAGCAACTTCTCCTTTGTGATACATGATGTAGTTACTTCTCTCTTCTATTTCTTCTCCTATTCTTCGCATTTCACTTATACCCAGAATATCCCACTTGATGGTTTCTAGTGCTAACTCTAGCTCTTGTAAGCTCTCCGGTGTCCTCAATGTTCTTGTGTTTAGTGTGCATATATATATAAACAACTTTGTTCCCGGATTTTCTTTTTTGTACAGGCTTTAATTTGTAAAATTGTTGGAGGGTGTTGGTCGGAAGTACTTGATGGTTGTGTATTAAATGATGACAAGTGTATGTCGCTGTTTTTGCTCCTTCTTTCCTTGGTTGTCGTTGGAGGGTGTTGGTCTAGTACTCCCTCGGGGACCAGCCATATTGGGAGACTCAAAATTTCATTTTCTTTTAATGTTTGTTTTGTACTAATAAACGGATTACACTGTATGTATAAAGGCATGCGCAATAACTTACCCAAGGCAGCAACAATGGGCACTGCCTCTTTAGGGAAGTCCCAGGACATGGCCGGGTGATCTTTCTGCCAGTTCGGCAGATCAAGGCTGTTGTACCAATTCGGACGTAACCTGGCTTCCTTTTCCTCAAAGGATTTCATCACATATTTTTTACTTTCATCGACTGCTTTGAGGAGTTTATCTTTGATCTGTGGAAATATCAACTTTGAGTTAGTTGCAACTTATAGTGCCACATTAATTCAATATAGAGCCCGTACCAAACTTAGGCCATAGGGCCTTTTATTTGCCCTGGTTATTGAGTTCACTTAATTTACATGCAAATAAGTAGTAGGCATGTAATAGTCTATAATTAATCATGCCTGTATTCCCTAATGAGATAGGCAGGACACACAAAATGTGACATTGACAAAACCATGACTATTTTATGCTTGATAACCTCTTGTAGCATAGTTTTGTTTTAAAAATAGATGGAAGTGGTATAATAGCGCTAGGTTGGTAATTTTGCAAGCTACTAGATAACATTAACATTGTTCTATAAGACCAACAGTTGTAATAAGAATAAAAATATAGAGTAACCTGTGATAATGGTAGTATTCGCAATCTCTTACCTGAGGGAGATCTTCTTTGGTAATTTGGTGTTTGTTGTCTCCTAAAATAGGTTTAGGCGCCACTTTGGGTTTAGAAGCTTTAGTTCGTTTCTCGTCAAAAACCAATTTGTAGAACAACAAGATGATGTCTGGTAAGTTATCTGTGCTGTAATTTATAAAAAGAACTAGTAAGCTTCTTCAGTAACTTTATAAATAAAAAACTGTTAATATATAACAAATTAGACACTCGTAATCGCGTAAATACAACAAACAACGCTCACTTTCGACTTTTTAGCTCCTCATACTTCTTGATAAAAGCTTTGGAGTTGGCTGCCTTTAGCGCCAATCTCTGTGCGTATTCGTTAACTTGTTTGGAAGACAGATTACTGTTGCCATAGTTAGGATCATTCTGTATGTAGTCAAGCACCGTATCAGCGTCCAAACTACATCTGTAAACAAATAACAAACGATTACTGCAACGATAATCCTATGTGCGAAACTAGTCGTAGAAACCTCATATATTCTGCGCACCCAAGAGCATCCAAGAGCTCCTTGATGGTGGTTTGCATTTTCTCTTTGGGAAGGATCCAATTTTGATACATTTACGGCCGTAGTTTATAATTTAATTAAAAGTTACAGGCATTATGATTTATGTCCGAGCGACCATTTGACAGCTGACATTTGCGTTAAAAAACTACAAGACGATCTCACAAGCGCGGTAAAAACGCTTAACAGCTTGACAAATTTTCATAAACTTTTCTGTTTTTTATTTCCTTTTTCATTATATATTTTTTTAATGGTCTGAAAAAGAATACAAATTTATTTATCTTTTTTTTTGGTTTTTTGAAATAACCGTCAAAGGGAGTGTTCAAGACATTTGTTTTAGTTATGCTACTCACTACTAGATGTCACTATTCACAACTTTGAAAACATTTTTACACTTAGTGAAGCTATTGGGCAATAGATGGCGCTAAACGGTAAAATATTTCTTTCAACATACATCATAATTATCTGTATTCCTAAATGGAGTAGGCAGACCACATGAAACGTTACATAGACAAAACCATGACTATTTTATAGCTTTTACTTAAATAATGACAGGTTTCCGGCCTGTCGTCTAAAACATACCTTAACCTCTATGTCTTTAGTGGCATCTTACGATATCCACGAAAGCAATGGAGAGGTGTTCTAAACTCGACATCACATGGGAAGTTTTGTTTCTCTCATTCATTATTTGTAATCCAGCGGTGTAGTCCAGTACCTACTTATTTAATTAATTAGAATGTTACAGGTTTCACAAACCTTCCGGAAAATATTATAATTACTTGCTGTTACTGTGAACACTGCATCAAAATCTGCTTAGTGGTTGCGTTTACAGGCGGGAAACATAAAATTAAGTAAAATAGGTTGGTACGATATTTTCAAACTTTGATTAATTGTAGTTGAGCTACTCTTAGTCCAGCTACTCCAAACCTGAACATGAAATACTTAGAGATTCTGACCACGCTTAATTTTGCAGTGAGATAATTATAATGGTAAAAATGCAGATCTAATGCAATACTACGTATACCTAGTGGTCGGCAATAAAAGATATAAAGTGGTGGGGGGTAAGTTCGCGCAAACTTACCCCCACCACTTTATTTCTTGCCAAGTTTATTGCCCACCAATTTAGGTGATCTGACGTTGGAATAGTGTTGCCATATTATTATCATCCCAACGCAAAATCAGCGTGGTCGAACTCTAGCACCTACACAAATTTGCACAATAGATTTTTTACGCACACGATAATCCGATTTTATAAAGAAATATAACAAATAAAATCGTATAGGAAATGGCGTAAAAAGCGGTTTCTCACAGAAGATAAATGTTGTGTCATAAGCGTAAAACTTTTTTCACTGTCGGCATGTCACAGAAGCTTCGACAATGGACCCACAAAAGTTCGGCAGCCGTTTGTAGTGAGCAACTCGAGTCTGTTTTGATTGTTTGATAGGAAAACTATGGATCGGGCACTATTACTATAATGCCGATTGATGGAAATAAAAATGTTGTGATTGTGTTGTCAAACAATGCCGTCGCGTCGTGTGTGAAACTCGAATCATGCTCTTTTTCGGGATCCGATTTCAAGAGTTGCGAAATCTTGTGTTTGATTGACAAGTCGGAAGAACTAAAAAATGTCGGCTTTATTCAAGGTATGGGTACCAACTTGTAATCAATTGAGTTAACCCACCCGCCACTATTATACTTACTTGTTTCAACCAATGTTTAGACCTAAAGTTAGGCTAAAAGTGGGTACGAAACGTGAAATAGGTAGATAGTCAAGGCATTGAACTGCCGTGTCCTGACAAAACACTGTAACTTTAAAATGTCGATTTTTCAGGAAACGCAAAAAACTTTTTACTTATTTTGTTTTTTGACCATAAATCCGCTAATTTTTGTCCAATTATGTTGAAATTTGGACATATCATTGATAATGTGGTACTTATTGTATCCAAATCATAAAACACAATTAAAAAACTATTTTAAAAATGTTTCCCATACTACTAACATTTTCATATATCCCTATATGTAACCCTAGGGTGTTTTGCAGTGTAACACTACACAACAACACTCTAACAGTACAAGTTTCAAACAGATAAGTTGAAAATACAGCTATTTAGATAATTTCTAGTGATAAACGGAAGAAAATTGACCTTGCAACCATGACACTCACTTCAAAAATGGTGTAGGATTGTCACGGCAAAACACTGTAACTCGGGACAGCTGCCATAGCGGTCACCTAAAAATGACCAGATTGTTTTGACAAAACACTGTATCTAGTATAGTTACAGTGTTTAGTCGAAACAAGACCCTCTGTTTGAACAGTTACAGTGTAAAGTGCTTTGGGGTTTTTCGTTGATTTTGGTACAAATTAAGTAATGTTTGAACATGTCTATATGGATATAGACCCGAAAAGCTCATTTATTGATGTTACCACAAAACACTGTAACCGCCATTACAGTGTTTTGTCGTGACACGGCAGTGAATACCTATGTAATGTTTCGCGTGCTCTGCTTGTCACATTCGGGAATACAGGCGTGATGTGTTAAATACCTACTTAATAGTTACTAATGAAAAATGTCCTGAACTGAAATGAACTATAGTTACTGTAAAGACGTTTGGTTAGACATTTTGAGGAAAAAGATCGCTTAAATCCTCGACGAATCCTTAGATTTAACTAAATTAAAAATAAACATTAGCTTATTTTTTTAAGTTAATCTCCAACGGTTAATTTTCGATAAAAAATAAGCCAAAAAAATATGACTTCTCCCATAAACACCTGAGTTTATAGACTGAATGAAAAACGATGTCTTAAGAAATCCGCTCCTCTGATGTCGGACAGGGATCGGGCCATTCTTTTGCCTCAGATTTATGTGTTTTAGACGGCCAGTCTATAAATGCCGCATTTTTATTAGCCGCCAGACGTTTACTGATTAATAAAGTGGGTGGAGACGCGGAAGAAACGATGGCGCTTCCTAGAAGCTCGAGATTAACTACACGGTGAGCTTTTTGAAACGGTATATTGGCATCCGTTTAACTTTCTGCTTAGGCCTGAGGTATGACACATTTTATTAAGCCATCGCGGAGAGCGTAGACTGACTACGCAAACATTCTATTTAGGTATAGACTGAAGTACTTACAGAACCAAGAAACGTGTCCTATTTAATGACAGTACATTGCAGGAAAAAGTCTTACATCCTTTATTGGAATGAAATGATCTGTGGCATAATTCACCACAACTTTTTTCAAATCTGCCACATGCTTTAAATCTCGATTTAAGACTTACAAGTGGGAGTTAAAGTCCAAATGTGCCATGAATTAGCAGGAAGACATAGCCCCAAGTGTTTATTGTATCACGGAGTTCCGTAAAGAAATAGGTAGGTATGTACCAACTTACATACATTCATATCGGAAAGTCCGTCCGTGCTCTTAGCATTCGTGAGTAAAGCTGTCAAAGTTCGAGGTGCGTTAAACCGAACCGTAGCATCCGCATTGTCGCACGCCGAGCCGCGTTGCGACATCCAATCTGAATTACAATGTACGGAATTTACCGACTCCAGCCGGTCCCTCCGTGGAGCCCCCGAGTCCGAGCGGAATAAGAAGCAGCTATACTGTTACTCTATTGTTCGGGAACATACCAAACAATGTATTTTTGCCCAATATGGAAGCGCGTTTATGTCAACGAGTGTGTTTTGTTTTTAAATAATGATCCACGTCGTGCGCATCAGGCATTGGCAGCGCAGCGCGGAGGGAAGCGGCGTGCTTTCAGCATTTTAAGTTCCGTTTATGTAGAAACAAAGGTTATTCCATTATTCCTCGGTATGGTAGGTATTACACGTGTTACATACATTCCTTTTATGTAATAGCTGAGCTTCTTTGGAAGCTGGGGAGTGAGCCGCCGACCTGTTATGTTTTTAGCACGGTTTAACCTGTTGTGACACATTACCAACAGGAACCACCGAAGCGTTGCTGTTAGTAAACATTCCGCTGGAACACGTCTAATTTATACGTTCCCCGGCGCGTCAGAGTTCGCGGGTGATATATTAGTGATTAAAAATAAACCGGAGTCATTTGTGGAGTTTATGATGCATGCGTACGTTAAACAGGCGTTTGTTCGCGTTTAATACCACGTAATGGTTTAGTAATGTAATTATTTCCGCATCGGCCGGGCGGGCTGACAGTATTTAGTGCGTCGGCGCGGGAGCAGCTGGATGTTGCGTCAGCGGAAAGGTTGCGGTGCCTGAGGTTACATCAAACGCCTTGCGCCACGGTTACCCAAGACGACAACTCCTATCCCACAAACGCCCGGCAAACTCTGCGTGCCATTACGCACTTTCCAGCGCCGTCTTGTGGCTTCAAATCGAAGCTCGGTCGAGCTAGGGTTCGGACATTTAATAACTGATTTCAAAAAGGCGGTAGTTAGCGAGAGAAAGGAACTGTTTATCGCTATTACATGTTTTCAGCCAGTTCTAGTATGGGGTCTAATGGGCCATAAAATACGAGTATCTAAATGTGCACTTTAAACCTGATGGAGACTAATTATTGGAAGTCATATCCGTGAAAAACCAATCGTACCTATTTAAGTAAGTAGAGAAAAACTGATGAGTAGGTCAAAACATGATGCAATTTTAAATATGAATGGAGTTCACGCAGTATTTTTGGGGACAATCGAAAGTGGAGCAAATGGAGATATGTATATCAGAAATATTTGTAGAGTGGAAATCCACGGACTGCGGAGGACTAGGTGATTTATTAACAATTATCAGAATTGCGCCCTTTTTGAACTGTATAATGAGTCTCTGCATAAATACTCTCGCTAAGGGGTACGATCTTGTTGGACAGGAATGAACTCAAAGCTTAAAGTCACTCTCATAGTTAATTGAAACTCACAAATATCTCTTAGATACAAACAATCGCAAATCTTCCACGTATTAACTAACCAAAGCGATGGCTCGTAGAAGAATGTACTCAAGTTCCGGTAGCTTCGTGGAAATGTCCATATTCGCGGTATGCGCGCGCGCATGGTCTGTCCGGGAGTCGCTGACCGCGGCGCGGGCGCCTTGCATAAGGAGAGCGACAGCTTTGTATTCTAAGGCCACGCCATTAGAATAAAGCGGGTAGAGGCGAAACGATTCAGTATTTTTTGGAAAAATACACCAGGTAATTTTTAAGTTACTACTAGAAAACTTACAAGTGGGTAAAGTGATACAATTTATGCAGGCCCCTCTTCTCCACTGGGCACTATGGGCAAGTGCCCTGGGCCCCGCGATCGAATGGGGCCCCCTAGTTCCTGCCAGATTACCAAATGATAACCATAGGGGCCCCATGATCCTAATGTGCCCAGGGCCTCAAATAGTTTAAAGACGGCCCTGAATTTATGCATACATACATACATATTCTCACGCCTTTTTTCCCAAGAGGGGTAGGCAGAGCACATGAATTCTAAAATTCAGTGCCACGTTTAGCAATTTCAGGGTAATGTTCATACATAAGTAGGTACGAGTGTATTCTTAAACGGGGTTCACAAAGCACACGAAACGCTACGTAAGTACTCAAAACCATAACTATTTCACGTTTCTTAGCCGCTTCTAGCATATTTCGTAGATTTTACGTTAAGAGGTACAATAATGACAGATTGCTAGTCCTATTGCCTAAAATATACGTTTTTAATTTATTTCCATAGTCGCCCCTTACGGCATCTACAGAAGAAGTTGAGAGGTGTAATTCTAAACCCGACACCACATGGAAAACAGTTACAATTTTTGTTTTCATATTAAATGATGATTTAATTAATCGCTAAATTGTAGCCAGGTACAAGATTGGATTCTGAGATCACCCTCTAAACCAGCGGTTCTTAACCTTTTTGCCTGGCGACCCAAAATTAAAAAATATTAGAAGCCCGCGACCCTAGCAACCATTAAAAACAAATGAAATGCAGTGATTGCAGTTTGTTTTTCGAATAGTCCAGGGGTCCTGCGAACCATCTCGATATGGCCCGCGACCCAAATTTGGGTTGCGACCCGAGGTTAAGAAACGATGCTCTAAACCTTTATTTTTTGGCATCCGTGGCGTAACAAAGGAGTTTCGCTTCTGTCCGTAATATATTCTCTATTCTCGGGGTGCCCGGCCAAACTAAATGGCGCGAAACTATTATTCATGTTGACATTCTTCGAGTACCTGTTAACGATTGTAATTTTTTTGTCATTGTCATATTCATGAGCGTCCCTTAACAGTCCTACGAAAGAATGGAACATTCGGTTCTTGTAGGTTATTAAACTCACTGTCAGGGTATTTCTTCGAGCGTTTCAACCGTCTCATTCATCTGGCCACTTTTTTGTGAAATGAAAGAATATTATGATACCATCCTATTAGAGAAACAAGAACACTTAACAAATATCCAAAATCGTTATAAAAATCTACACCAGATTCGTATAAAAAATACCCAAATGAATGAGGCGGTTGAAACGCTCGAATAAACGCCTGTCAAGTGTTTTCTAGTATAGGTCTCGTAGCAGTCAGCTAAGTTACTATCTATTATTGTGTTAAACAGGTAAGTATCTATTGTCATTAGTGTCCGACCGAAGCTTCGGCTTCGGCTTCGGCTTCGGCCACCTTCGGCCAAAAAAACCACATTCGGCCAAACCTTCGGCTTCGGCCAAAATTTGGCCGAAGCTTTGGCCGAAGCCGAAGGTTTGCAATTCGTGATTTGAAATTGAATAAACGATGTCAGAGCGAGACGGATAGTGCCCAGCGCTTAGCAGGGCAGCATTTCGCTGGCCCGATCCCGTTACTTGCAGTTAATTATATAAATTACTGACAACACATAACATAACAACATAGTCACACTTGATTCAGGAACGAAAACTGCGCATAATTTACTGCCGTTTTTTTTACTATTTGCAAATTCTCGTATTTCTTAGGGTCAACATGGGGTCAACACACCTTCGGCTTCGGCTTCGGCCGAAGGTTTTGATGAAAGCCGATTAATCGGCTTCGGCTTCGGCTTCGGCCAAAATTGTACCTTCGGTCGGACACTAATTGTCATAGTTGCCCGTTATTCTGTCTGGTCTGCGTAGAATTCGCTATTAATCAGGATCACGCGGGAACTATGCATTTTTCCGCCAAAAAGTAGCTAAAATCCTTCTTAAGACTTAAATTACATCCAAATCAAATATCATCTGGGATGTTCACTAATAAGAGGGCTGTTCCGAAAATAGTTAGTCAATGGCGTACTATTAAATGTATTCATTTTATTTTAATGCAGCTTAAAGGCAAATTTCATTACAAACTTTTTCATGTAAATATCACTGGCCAGTGACATTCAGTTGTTTTTTATGAGATCAGAAAAAAAACATGTCTATCACTTTTTGTTCGCGACAATAGAGCTATCGCGGGAAGTGTTTCGTGCTATGATATATTATAATTATAAGCGAAGGCTAACTTACAAGGATTCTCATGAAAATTTAACTAGTGTTTTTGGGGTATTATCTCAATTCCTTGCCATAGTCAGTTACTGATTCCGTGAATTTAAGCGTGGGCGGGGCGACGTCAAAGATGAGCCTAGACCTGGGCGACAGCCAACAGCAGTCACTCCAGAAATCGTTGTCAAGGTGGAGTGGCTAATCACGGAATTTCGAAACATTACCCACCGAGAGATTCAGGTTGATCTAATGATTGGATCCTGGGCAGTTTCTACCATTTTGCATGACCACTTTTTAGTTCGGAAGGTTTCGTCTCGATGGTTACCACATTTTCTCACACAGGAGCAAAAAGATAGACGAGTCGATTGGTGCAAATTTATGTTAAAAAAATGACAATGGCGATTTACAACTAGTGATCTACATTGTAACATCCGACGTATCATGAATATATAGTTACTATCCATTTACAAGACAGCAATCAATACAATCGGTCTTTGAAGAAGATGATTTATCTACTAAAATGGTTCGTGGCCGTAGCGTCAACAAAAAAATGGTGGCTGTTTTTTTTCGACGCAGTGGACCTGTAGCCATAATCCCACTTGAAGGCCAGAGAACAGTTACTAGCCAATGGTTCAGCGAAGTTTGCTTGCCACAGGCCCTCCAGGAGCTGAACGTCAGTCATCCAAGTACTGGAACCCGGGGCATCATTTTTCATCAACACAATGCTCTGGCGCACACGGCTGCCAGAACCATGGATTTCTTTAGTAAATCAGAAGTCCAACCGATACCTCATCCTGCGTACAGCCCTGACCTGGCTCCGAGTGATTTTTTTCTGTTCCCTACGTTAAAAAAATCATTACGTGTTCAACGATTTTCGACGGTGGATGAAGTAGTGAAAGAATTTAGGAGACTATTTTTTGATCTTTCGCAGGAACAGTTTTTTTCATGTTTTGAAAGTTGGTTTAGTCGAATGCATAATTGCATAAATATAGCAGAGAAATAGTTTGAAAAGTAGTAGATAAAGTTTTGTTATATTCCTTATAGTTTTCGTTTAACTAAAAATTTTCGGAACAGCCCTCGTAATGACTAGCTAGCTGGTCTTGAAATCTGTTCAGTGATCGAAGCGTAAAAAGGTAACAAAAATATTAAGTAGCTAGTTGGGATTATTATTAACAAACAAGCGACTAATGAAGAAAGCAACAAGCCGTCACACAATGCGGAATCAACAAGTCGTTACAGCTAAATTACAAGGAGTCAAATTAACGGACATCTAAGCAAATTAGTCTCCCAGAGGAAATTGTAACCCGCGCTCTGACCCACTTCTCAGATTGCCTATTAAGAGCGGGTGTAAAGCCAAATCGTAAAAAGAGTTTGTTTTAGCAAAACCAAGTGTAAAGTGGTGTTTTAATAAGGATCATCATCATCATCGTCATTTCAATGCTGAGCATAGACCTCCCCTTTTAACTTCCATAATTTAAATACCTACCTACCTGTTGGAAGCGACCTGCATCCAGGACTTTTCCAGCGACCTTTATTAAGTCGTCTGTCCATCTTGTAGGTGGTGGTTGTGTAATGTGGATACTATAGCTATTACAATTTTATTGCTAGCGATTTTATTTGTCAAAGACATGAAATCACTATTCAGTCGATAGAAAAACATAAGATCACCTCTCCATTTTGGACTTATACTGTTTATTTTTTGTATGGTACTATAAATTAAATAGTCCATAATTTTAAACAAATTTATATTCAGCGAAAAGTACCTAAACAAGTACTAAACACAAGGGTCCAGGGCTGTCTTATGCATGTCGCGGGCCCTAGGCAATGCTCGTCTCGGGGCCCCCCCTACCGTCTTTCTAACTTCGATTTTTTAATTTTTAAGAAACATGGTAATTTTCTTTCTCTGTAGCACAGGGCCCCTGAATGTGGCGGGGCCCCTAGGCAGTAGCCTACATTGCCTTATGGATAAAACGGCCCTGCAAGGGTCTCTATCACGGAGACTTAAAGTCCTAACTGACAAAATAGAGTGAGAGTGATATAATTATTTAAACTTAGCTTACTTAGCCAAGTTGAGGTAACGAATCCTTTTGTTGAAAAATGCGTAACTTTATACCCGCTCTTAAAGCTTATTCAAAACACGCGCTGACGTGGCCGCTGCAGCGCCATAGGTAGCTCTGACACGGTCGTCGAAACTGGAACTCTACTATCCTACTAATATTATAAATGTGAAAGTTTGTGAGTACGTTTGGATGTTTGTATGTTTGGATGTTTAGATGTTTGGATGTTTAGATGTTTGGATGTTTGGATGTTTGGATGTTTGTTACTCTTTAACGCAAAAAGTACTAAATGGATTTTAATTAAACTCTACAGTAATGTACCTTATACATCAGAATAGCACATAGGCTACAATTTATAAAGATTTTGATTGAATTTTCCAAAATATGACGATAGGAAAAATAGTAGGATTCCGCAATTTTCTACATAAAAAGCTATAAATTGGCATGCGAGCTGTGGCTAACAAGATCTCTTCTGTGTTATTTCGAATTTAACGCGAGCGTAGCCGCGGGCAAAAGCTAGTACTTATATAAAGAAAGTACTTTTTCACCGGTACAAAAGATGAGACATATTATGAAAGTAGGAATGTGTGACCGAAAATGCCCAATTAACGCATTTAAAATCCGTTTAAATAAAAAGACCATAATGACAATACCGACGACTGATTCATTTCATTCTTATCCATGTAGTTTTGTAGCAAATGTAAAGAAATTGTCGCGCCTCGTCTTTCTAATAACGCTTTATTTAGATAGATAGGTATGTACCATCGAACCAACTGATTCCTGACCCACCACAGAACCAACTTACATTGAACGTCATAGTGACATTGCATTGATAAAGGAATTCTTTATTACGTTTATTGTGACACAGTCGTACACAGGGTGATAACAGTGCTAAAAAACCGGCTAAGTGCGGCCGGTGAGAAAATAAGAAAATAAAAAGAAATACATCATCTGTGAAATTGTTAACTGTCTATCACCGTTTTTGAGGTACAGTCTATGGTCTATTCTTTTAGGTATTTAAAAAAAGGTAAACAAACAAAGCCAACCCGACAAAGACGTAAGGTATTTAATGTAGTATACGTGATTTTTAACATTGTCAGGTTTGTTTATCTTTTTTTAAGTACCTGAAAGAATAGACCATAGTGACAGCCAAGTCTCAGTAATAGGGTCTCGTCTTTAACCTTTGGGTGCGGAACCCTAAAAATGAGTGGAAAACAGTGGTCAAACTTTCTCGCAGCTGGTAAATCGGTAACCCTAAGTCCTAAAGTGGCGATTACTTAAAGCGACAAATCGCAGAATCTGTATGCGGCTGGGGCTCGCTTCCTGCTGGCCGCGGTCCCGCTGCCGATATGGTAATTTAATTGTATAATGGCACAGAGTACGGCAGCTAACAAATACAACCAAATAATAATAATCTGACCAAAAATAACATAATCTAACCTACACTAATCTAAAATTATAATTTTACGGAAATGTGGGCGTAAAATAACACAATTTACCTCTAGTTTAGAATCTTACGGAAGTTTATAAATTTTCTAGAAAAATAGGAAATTTATAAACTTAAACGGATCTTGTTTTTTTCCGGTGACATATCGATACCTTTAGGTTCAATTGTCATAAAGGACAAAATACCGAAAATGAGTTAAATATACAGTTTTGTTCAGAATTTCAAGCTCTATCGAACTGCATTCATAGAATTTTGATATCTCGTAAAATTTGTCCTTTACCCCCCAAATTTCTTGATAGCTCAACGTCAAAAACCATTAAATTTGTGGGTGTAAATATCACACCTGAAATCACTTGGAACGTAAAGGAGATCACAAAATATAAGCAGCGACGTATGACCATAAATTACCCATGCTGTCCTTTAAGACCTACTATTTGCATGATTGTACTGTGAATAATTGTGACAAATACTGGTGTATAGGACACAATTTACTTATATTTGTCCTTTACGACCTTTACTTCTGTATAGTATGCTTTAATATTAAACCCAAATTGTGGGCGTAAAGGACGTATACTATACGTAAGTATTAATTTATTGGACAATACGACCGGATTTAGGCACAAAAGTGATAATATAGGTGGTTAGATGGTCCTTTACTACTTAGATTTTTCGTTTAAATATCTGAACTGACAAGCAATTAGCATAGGCGTAAAGGGCGGCAAGGGCGTTTTCTTTGTTTATAGCAACGAATGGAGCTTATGTTTAAAGCCGACTAAGTCTAAATTAGGTAGTTAAGTATTAGTAAACAAACTCCCTTGCAGATTGTTATTGCTATTCTGGCAATTGTATAGAGTAAAAGCAAGACAAGTGACAGGATTCCCCGACGCACACACAGGTTATTGCTTGCATAATGTTTAGTTTTATTCAGTGTTGCCCACTTAGTGGATTTTTCACTAGATCTGGTGCTGTAGACGTGTGTTTTAGCAGGAAAAATATAATTTTTAGTGGCTAGTGGATCTTTTAGTGGAATGGATTCTTCCAATTAGTGGTAAGTTACGAATTTAACCACTAACACAACTCAAATTAAAAAATTGGAACTAAAGAAATAGGTATATTCTTAACAAATGGAGCAACAGATGAAGCCATTTCTTCGGAAGATGATCATCCTTAGTTAATATCATATTATTATGATCAGCTTCACCTGCTTCTGCTTGCTCTGTTTGTAACGAACAAATTTCTTAAGTGTCAACTAATTATTTTATGTTAATAAGAAAACAATTAGATATAATAAGACAGCGGGAAGTGATATTGTTTTAAACTATGTAGTGATGATCTAGTGATAATGAAGAAAACGAAACAGAAACATAATAATATATTAAAGCCGAGTTGTTTTTTTCGTTCTTAAAACAAAATCGAGATATGTACAACAAACTCTTTTTAACCGACTTCAAAAAAAGAGGAAGTTCTCATTTCGATTTTATGTTTTTTTTATTGTGTATGTTACTCGATATCTCCGAAATCCGAAGGGTATAACTCCGAATGGGTCCCATTGGCACTAAGTTGAGATCTGATGATGGAATCATAGAGAAATCGTGGGAACTCTTCAAATGTTGTAGGGGCATGTACGGCACTATTGGTAATTTATTCATAAAATCAAGAATTTACATTCAGTAAATAGGATTTGGCGTAAGAAAACTGATGATGAACACCACAGATGGCCAGTATAACGTTACTTCAGAACGGCCAGTGTCTCGAAGGTAGCGATTAGATGTGCCGATTCGGACAGTTAAAGTTAAATTACTAGGAGGAAACATGTACATGGTGCTATCGAATACGGTACCATAAAACTGGTCTGATGCTGTAACCGGAAAGTACCCTACAGAACATGGTAACCAAACAACGTAACCAAGTCGTGTTTGGTGTTACTGGAATTGTCCTGACAAGTATTCCGAGTACAGAAGATAATTTTTTTAATCGACTTCTTAATCGATATTTATAACATAATAACAGTCCAATATCTACATTCCTTCATTTTCTATATTCCTACCCTGATTAGCCTACATGTTTTTATTACAAAAATAATAGTTGATGAATATAACTATCTGTGTGCCATGTCTTTAATGGTATTGCAATACTACATAAGCATTAATATAAAAAGATAATGATTGCTAACGCTTAACTTCAGCAAATAGTAAAATATTGTTCATAATTTATTGCTTTAATGACAGTTTTCCAGGGAAAATAACAATAAAATTAGAAATTACAGTGAGCTATACATTCCAAATTTTTATTATTTCATTTAAAACTGACCTTTACGACCTAAAAACTTTTGAATTCTTTAAAATGCTCTGGGCGTAAGGAACTAGCGATGTATTTTTCCGGGGTGTAAAGGACAGCTAACTTCTATAATATCCTATTTATCGATATGGTTACCATACTACTGCGAAAACAGAAGATTTGTAAGCACTTTCGTCATAGACATCAAAGATATAGGTCCACAAATAAAAAAAATACAAAGGTTTAAAAAAAAATCGAAACGTTTTTTGCTTCTCCTGAAAAGTAGCATTTTGTCCTTTACGACAATTGAACCTAAAGGTATCGATATACAAGTACCTACATACTGCTATTTATATCACAATATTAATATGGTGTGTACAAAATTTTTGGCAGTCTGACTGTGTCGATATGTTTGTAGCTGATGCTGACTGTATCTAGTATAGGTGTGAACAATTATATCGTATCAGTGACTAAGATGATGATGGTGTAATTTGTATATCGAAGCTACCTGCTAAGCACTTGGCTGTGGAATCTTGTGGTAAAGAAAACAAATGGGGTAATCCCACAAGCTTTGGTTTTTTACAGGTATAGTTTCCTTCTTCTGTTTTTCCTTGAATAATAAATTATATTCAAATTTTACCAGAAAATCTTAAGAATGACTTCGAGACAAAGCTGAATAGTGAAGGTTGGTTCAGCCTGCTATACTTTGTAGTGTCAATAAATATATCGGGGCTTTTTATAGATCGAGTAAAAAAACCGTGACATAAACGTGTGTGACTACTGTATTTAGAACTCAACCTGTCTACAATGTACCTATCCTAAATACTTACTAAGTAATCAACATACATACATATTCTCACGCCTGTATTCCCAGGAGGGGTAGGCAGAGCACATGAATTCAAAAATCCAGTGCCACGTTAAGCAAATTCAGGGTAACCAGATGGTCAAACGTGATATTGTGGTGACAGGTTGCTAGCCCATCGCCCACAATACACCAACCCTTTCCCAGAGTCGACTCTTACGACACCCACGGGAAGAAAGGGAGAGGTGCTATTCTAACCCGGCACCACACGGGAAATAATCTAATCTATCTAAGTAATCAAAATCGGCAAAAATCGTCAATAAGGCAAATGACCGCAAAATAAGTTCGTAGGCAGAATTTTTATATCCATAACGAAGAAATGCGAGCAAAATGAGTCACCTGTTGATAAGCAAATAACCATCCCCATAAACATTCGAAATGCCCCAGACAGGTTTCATGTGTTACCAACCCAGAGGTGACAGTAATTGTCCTGGCTATCGTACCCTCCGTCGAAACACAACAGAGCGGGAACCTATGCTTTGCGACAGGATTAACGGATAAGATGTTAGTGTCGAAACTTTAACAAACGCTAAAGCTGCGAACTAATCTGTCATTAAAAGGATTGTTAATGAACTTCAGTAGCCTCTAGTCTAAGTTATCTGATTTGAACTGGGTTTCCCCATTTGACGCGCAGCCCTTTCGCCCTGTGCGCTCAAAGGCCTAAGTTTCTTAGGAAACATAGGCAGTTAAGTCCTTTAGTTTAACAGGACAGTGAGGGTCGACGACCCAGCCTTCTCGCTGTGCCAAATGTGAATAATAACTATGTAAGGAACCACATGCGACACGCACCAGCATTTATATTGTATCCTCGTTTAACGATTCAATTCAAATGCGCTGCTGGTAGTCGTAAAAGTATTTTTACATTTCTTCGTAGTGTTAACGAAACTTTTGACATGTTTACTGCTTATGCAATGTATGTAATAATGATATACTCGTACCTAATAATAATCGAGTCTAAAGAAGGTCCCAGTGCTGGGAACAGGCCTCCTCTCAGTGCGAAAAGGTATACGCTGTGGTTCCTACGCGGACCCAGTGCTGATTGTGATCTTCACGCACAACTTCGTCGCTGTGTGCAAACTTCCTCTCACGATGTTTTCAATTTACCAATTAACTCGGTAAATATTAAGTTATGTAATAATACGTTACTCAACCAATTATTAAACTAAATATCTCTGTGAAGATGACGATGATTAGTTCAAACGGTTTCGTCCTTGACGACCATTTATACTCAATCGGTGTTACGGCGCTGATGTATTCAAAGATAGCTAATGTGCGAACAAATTGATTTTTGACCCACCATAGAACTCTTTTCCAGTGAACATCATAGAGTCACATTGCATTGCTCAACAGAGGATTATCTTTATACCTATTATACCTTATCGGTTTAGGTAGTTAAAACAATGTAAATAATCTTGACGTGTCTCTTTATTTAAACGTACACTTTATAAATCGAAATCTTTACATTTTACAATATAGGTATGAAAAAATCATTTACTTTCATAATTGAATTGTATAGTGTAACGATTTTCATTTTTAGACTGTGTATTTCAACAAGATTGTTTATATTGTTTTAACTAAAGGAATGACTAATAATTATTTTTTTATTGCTCGTATTTAGTTAAATATGTGTTTTACTGATAGTGAAATAACCAAAGATGATTATTAATAGAGAAGACTGATTATAGTTAGGTACGTTAAATAACAAGATATTATTCAAAATCAAAACACCCTGTCATTTTGTCCGTACTTCCCCTATAGGTAGGTACGTTTATTATGATAATGTTCTGCGGTGGGTCAACTTAGGAATTTCTTCAGTCTTATGACATTCACGGAAGAAATAAAGAGACAGAGGGAGGATATAGAGTACCTAATTATGTTATGGGGTCGTGATAGGTATCGGATTTAAGCTAAGTTTAATTAATTAAATATATGTATGCTAACCGGGACCCATTTGTGGTTTAAGTATTCAAATATAATTTATTTGGTTATCCCACTTTGTCATATAAGGAACGAATGTAAAAACTTGTTTAAAAACAATACAAGCAGTTCAATACACTTATCGAAATGGAATGTGAATGACTAACGCTGTATCCGTTCTCAAAGTGGTTATAACAGACATAGAAAAAATAATGCATGCCTAATAAAATAAATTAGCATTGCACTAAGCTTAGACGCATAAGGATCGGCTCAAATATGAATACAATGGCACCGCGACAACACATAACACTTTGTATTAACAAGCGATAAAACTCAGTTTTGTTTGCGGGGGTAGAATTACAATTTACAAATATTCCGCAACGTGGCTGCTTCGGCATCAAAATTGATATCAAGTAGTATATTTACCAGCGTACCATTTGATTCACGACCCACCATAAAACCTACTTATTTACAGTCACCGTCATAGTCTCATTGCATTGTGAAAGATTTTTTTTATTATGTGACAACGTTTTGCGGTGGGTTACGAACTAAGGCTTTATTTTTGTTGTTAGGTGGAAACGATCGAGCGGCGTTCCCTTAATAGAATGACATATATTATCTACATACACATACCTACATACAATCATGCCTGTGTTCCCAAATGGTTTCCCAAAACTTCTTAAAACTTTCCAAGTAAGAATTTATACAGGAAATCCATCAGATTGTAAGTAGACGGTAACTCAACTGCTCCTACCACGTACTCACTCGGTTATTCAAGAAATATAAATGACGATAATTTAGCAGTCAAATGAAAAAAACTGGCGTTGAAGTAAGCATACGAAGCGGGATCCAAAGCCAACCATTTTAATATCCTCGCGTGTTATCACGTACTCTGCCTCATGTGAAATTCGTAATAAATAATGGCATCAATTGATACGTAGAACTTTGAATATTATTGTAATTGCTTCCGGTCACGTATTTCTTTGGAAAACGGACACATGTAAGTGCTCATTTCTTGGTGTAGGTAACTGTTTTTTTTTTTTTTTTTACTGTTAATTTAGTGGATGTTACGCTGTTACAGTCAAGATATAAAAACAGATCTTATTGCTTTTTAAATTTGTTAAAAAAGTTTCAATTAATATACATTGACAAACATTGCAAGACGCGCGAGGCACGCAATCCTGCTCATTGATACAAACAAAGTAATGGGCTACTTGACACTAGATGGCGTTCGATGTTCGAAAAATCAAGTGTTTTGTTTCCAAACGATTGAGACGATATTCACAGTCAGTACGTATGGGAATATAGTTTTGTATTCCAATTTCCTTTTTATTCCTACATTAAAATGATATTTTACCTCTACTTTACCTACTTATTCGTAGATTTACTTCAACTGTCGGTTGAGTAGGTAGTAGACGAGTAATTTCCTAATGCTGTTAACTTACTTATTTAATTAAATTTGCACGATACTTTCCTGGTCTGTATTAAAAACATTTACGATGGTTATAAATACTTACTATCCCTTGTATCGGGTTTAGTATAAACACTTTACATTTACATTTACATTTCTCCGTTTCATCCGGTGATGAATAGTTTTCAACAAAATCGAATCTAGTAAGGGGTTTAATTAAGACAAAGTTTAATTGTTTCCTATGTGTAACGATAGTTACCCATACATTTTGTATTGATAATTTTCGTTACACAGAGGAAGCGACCGTGTTTTTGTTTTTATTAACCCTTAATTTTCGTACAATTATTTTGAATACGGATGTTGTAAGCCCACAAGCGACAATATTCTACAATCTACATGGTTAGAATCCCGTGTGGTGTTGGGCTGAGAATATCAGCTGGTCTCTCCATTTATTCCGTGGACGTCGTAAGAAATTAAGAAGTGTTATTCTAAACCCGACACCACATGGGGTTTAGAATAACGTATTTTTTTGTAAAACAGTAGGTAGTACTCCGTAGTAGGTACACACTGTACACAAGCGCATACATACTTTGAAGAATATTGAGTGCAAAAAGCAATTAATAAACCTCACTACCATGATACCTACGTAAAAGTATATAAAAATCTCGTACAGTCATCAGCATTAATACCTGCCACGTTGAAGTGTGCAAAAATATCTTACAGGTCCTACTGCCCCTGGTAAAGTCGTATCAGATATTTTTAAGCAGCTTTATTCTGTCAAATATTGGTGCTGGTAACTGTAGGACCAAGTGATTCCTGACCCACCGCAGAACTGTCACAATAAACGTAATAAAGATTTTCTTAGTCAAGCAATGCAATGTCACAATGACGTTTACTGTAAAAAGGTTCTATGGTGGGTCAGGAATCAACTGGTTCGACTCAGCCCCTTAACATTTGTGTTAAAATTTGAACTCAAGTATTATTTTTGTCATAACATTCCCACGGTAAAAACTAAACGCGTAGATGAAAATTATTCTTATTCTAGTCAGGTACCACATAATGACATACCTATCGGGCTTCTTGCTATGCGTGCGGCGTCACTGGTGGCCTTTTAGGCTCCTAATTTAGGTGTAAGTTATAGACAGCTAGACTACGGAGATTTACATTTGAAAAACTACTCGTATTGCTTTGATGGTGTATTGTCGAATAAAGAGGTTGACTACCAACTCTAGGGCTAGGCGCATTTCAGAACGGCGGTACCAAGATTCGGTTGCTTTTTTTGCGTGTTTGTAGACCTAGATTTATGGCATAAAAGGTTGATACATATACGAGGTGTGTTCAAAAAGTATCGCGAATTTTGTGTTTTTTCAAAAAATATTTATTTATTCATGAATATCTATTTTGTCCCCTTCAAAGTAATCCCCATGAGATATTATACACTTATGCCAACGGTTTTTCCAATCTTCGAAGCACTTAAAAAAATCATTTTTTTTTATCTTGTTCAGCTCCTCCATCGATGCCGTCTTTATCTCGTCAAGAGAAGCGTAACGTCGTCCTTTCATGGGCCTCTTCAGTATAGGGAACAAGAAAAAGTCACAGGGGGCCAGTTCTGAGGAATAAGGTGGCTGCAGCATCATTAGTGTGTTGTTTTTGGCCAAAAAGTCGCGCACAAGCAACGATGTGTGAGCAGGGGCGTTATCGTGGTACAAAAGCCAATTTTTGTTCTTCCACAAATCCGGGCATTTCTGGCGGATTGCTTCGCGCAAATTGCGCATAACTTGCAGGTAATATTCCTTATTGACCGTTCTTCCCTGTGGCAAGAACTCATGATGCACCACGCCCCTGCAATCGAAGAAAACTGTCAGCAAAACTTTCACATTAGATTTTTTCGGCTGTTGTTGAAGTGCTCGGGCGTCTGGCACGCTCTTCGTCGTTCACATCTTCTCGGCCTTCTGAGAACATTTTGTACCACCGATAAACATTGCTTTGGTCCAAGGTAGCTTCTCCGTATGCCACAGTCAACATTCGGAATGCATCCGCGCACTTAATTTCGTTTTTCACACAAAATTTGATACAGGTTCTTTGATCCATTTTTTTGAATAGGTAAAAATCGAAAACAATCCAAAACACGTGCAAGCAAAGCAGCTGTCAACAATTAAATGAACCTTCAAAATGGCCGAGCTTGTCGGCATAAGTAAGAGACATGAGTACAGATGTAGTGAGAAACTATTTTCCTTCGGGAAAACTCGGATCTTTGTCGGAATACGATGACATCCGAACTGTCAATGAATGATCGTATTAAATCAGTGACATTCTCATATGCATTAATATGGAACTTTATTGTTTAGTGTCAAATGTCAAAATGAATAATGTGATTGACTGATTGTATAATATAGAGATGTTACAACCACTTCCTGTAACTTTGAAAATATCAACTCAGTTTTTTTGTCACTAGTAAATCAAACATTAAGGTAAATGTCCCCTTCATCGGCAGTGCCGGTTCATCGGCAGTTACACATTTTAGGCTCTAAGTGTACAGTTTATGATTTATATTCGTTTCTCGTATTTTTAACCGATAGCCTTGTATCTTCTCTTTCATTCACACCACATCAGTTCTCCTTGTTTTCGTTAGTAAGGACGCTGTGAGTGTTTAAACAGGTCGCATGCGCTCTTGTATGGAGCTTCTTACGAAAACCGCTAAGGATTAGCGCGTGTTTCTTAAGGTCATAAAATGTTATTTTGTGATAGTTTTGTTTTTAATTGTGTTTCCTGTGTTAGTAAATTTAATTAGCTATAGATGTGAGACGATTTAAGTGCATTTAGTGTAATATTAACTATATAGTGCCAATAAAACAAACTGCCGGTGAAAGGTCAGTGTCATTTGTGAGCTGAAGGTGCTATCGGCAGGCCTCCGGTAATAAGGAAAGCGAAGGTTTTATATTTTTATTTCCTTCTTGTTCAAACTGAATTATTTATAATATGTAAGTGCATAAATTTGTAAATGAAGATATTCATGATTTTTAGAGCAATCATCGTGCATCAGTTATCTTGGTAGATTTTGAGAAAAATGCGTAGAAACTTTTCCAGTTTTGCTTATTTTCACGCCTTTTTTAAGCTATGTCATACTGCTGTTACAAAACAATTTACACAAATAATTGCACGTATAAAATGGTTCTGGAAGGAAGTTTATATGTTTGATTGTTCATCGTAGCATCTATAAAATATCACATGATATCTTTTTAATTTCACTTATGTTGACAAAACACTATTTCCCAAAAACTGCCGGTACTAAGGTTCATCAAAATATGCCCTGCCTATTCATCGGCGGGGGTGCCGATGAAACGGACCCCATAGTGCCTGTTATCGGCAACGCCTTGGCTACACACTAGGTGTTTCACACGAAGGTCGATTTTATTGACTAGTAGGCAAGGTCGGAATCGAATTGTAAGCCATTACTGGTTCACCGTTGTTTGTTAAAAATGGGCAGTGGTTCTCAACATTGTAATCAGGTACAGCTTGTAAGTTTTGACTTAGATTTTGTGAAGATCTATTTTCGTTAGTTTGGTGCCGCTTTGAAGACAGAATTTTTTGGTGCAGAAGAATATTACCTATTGAGCTCAGAAAAATATGGACTACTCACGTCTTAAATTGAGTTTAGCTCGACATGTTTCGGACAAGTCCGTAGCCCTTCCTCTAGAAGCCGAGACGGCTAAAGCCAAACGCGGATTGCGCATCTTTCATTTTGCATAAAGTTTGAGAACCACTGACCCCCCCGACTTCCATACTTTGTTTTCCTAGTACGGTGAAAGGGTCATATGCTGCCGATTCTTGGTGCAAATCGCGTTTCTTAGTACGATGAATGGTACAAATGGTGTTTTCCAGCATATTTTTCGTCAAAAAATGATTTAATTAATATTAGGGCATGCAGCAAAATGTAAAGTGAATCGAGTGGGTAGCAAATTTATCACCCTTTCATTTGAAACCCTAATTATAGCTGTGAGTGCCTTCCATCCCTTAATAAAAAAATAAAAGTGCATCTAGGTCTTAAGGTGCCGGTGAAACGGACATTTACCTTATCTCCACTTTAAAATATTAATTAAAAGGACAACCGTTTTCGAGGTTTTAGCATGGCTATACAACGTTTTTATAAGTAATTTGAAAATAATGATACTATAGCGAATATTTGGATTGCGTATTATCCACTCTATATACATATTGGTCTGCGGATGCGACTTACCCCTACGGCTTTAAGATGGGTACTGAAGCTATTTGAGAGAGTACGATAAATACGAACTTTTCCGAAAAATTACGAAGGAAAATAGTTTCTCACTACATCTGTACCAACATAACGCCACAAAAAATTCGAAATTCGAATATACGTAACCCGCGAAAATTCAAAATTCGCGATACTTTTTGAACACACCTCGTACATAATGTGTCACGCCTGTATTCCCAAATAGGATAGGCAGAGCACACGAAACGCTACATAAACAAATCCATGACTGAGATTCCAAGACATGGCTGACAATAACACGACAATAATAGTGAATATGATGGCGAATATGCGGGTAGCTGTGAACCGCTGTCAGTCGTGTCAAGCAGTCGCGCGGAAAGAGCTATGGCTGCAGCGTGCAGTGTGCGTCTATTCATTGCCGTGGCGCGTAGCCCTAGATGATGGGTCAAGAATTGGCCAGAAACGTTTCGACCTAATCTCTATATTAAAACGTGAGTAGATCCGTTTTAGTTTACTATGAATGAGTCTCACGGTAGTTGAGTCAATGTATGGCGACGAATACTAGTACATACATACAGCGCCTTACCTTACACTACTGATAGTATAGATATGTCGTATATCCAGTTACGTCATCTCGCGGCTGAAGCTTGAACTACGCATTCGGTGTTGAGCCTACGAGATTTTCTACAAACTATTGGAGTTATAGCGCCATCTATCGGTTTACGGCTGTACTTGTCAGTGTTGGTTACTATTGCGAGTTAGTAGCGCCATCTAGCTACTTTCGATGTAATTAGTAATGCAAAGCAGTCAGCTTGAGTGAGGTCGAGACGTTGTTGATAAGAGAGACTGACAATTACCCTCAATGAAGAAACGTAACGGCTGAGAACTATCTACCCTCAGCAGCGTGGCGGATCGCCACGGGAGAAACGCGTCAACTCCGGGCAACGACGGAATATCACACGGGGATGTGTGACGTATCAAGATATCGTGTCGTGGAACGTCAAACGTTAAACGGAACGTCAAATCTGAACAGATTTGGATGTTTTCGGAATGAGGCTGGCAATACAGGTTTTGTTGAGGAAAACCAACATGTAGTGTTGGCAATACAAACTACCTGCTTTTCACTTTAAAAAAGCGGTACGGGTAACGGTCGAGAGGAACTTCTGGTTGGAATTCGGAACAGTGCGGTTGTGCCCCTTATTCTGAATTCATCGCGTTCTGTTTGCGTCTTGTAGTCCGATTTAATTTCTATTGCTTGTGATCATTGTATTCTCTTTAAATTAGTTTGATTAAAAACGTGAGTGTAGTAAATTGACTTTTCATTGCAACTGAGTCATGGATGAGTGTAATGGTAAACGAAGAATCGGTCTCCTGCTTCGCCGCTCGACATCAACACGCACCACATCACCTTCCGTTCATCATCATCTCCGACAGATAGATACCCTGAGGTCTCCCCACATTAGTCGACGCCATTTCGGAAAAACGCGGACGGAAAAAGCTTTATGTCAACGCAATAAAAGCGAATAAGGCGTCAATGGGCTCGGCCACGCTCGGCCCACACGAAACGGGCCGATTGACGCCTTGTTCGCTCTTATAGCGTTAACAGAATGCTTTTTCTGTCCCCGTTTTGCCGAAATGGCGTCGACTATAATATTAATGTGGGGAGACCCTAACTATCTAGTGAACCTGTCTCGTGCACGGCGTTTCTAGTTTTACCAATGTTTACAAAATGTTTTAAGGCATCCTTCTCAATCACTCTTGAACCCGGACACCACAAAACATCATACAACAGTAATTGGACAACGGCTCCCATCCACCTGTTTATTACTTTTGTCCAATCACAAAGGGTTTTGAAGCTTTCATTCTCGAGTGGCTGTAAGCTGCGGGTGCATTGTCCTTAGCCGCTTCAATGCCCAATAAGGGACAAACTTGACTTTTTGTTTGTTTATTGACTCAGCCACCTTTCACTTCATGATAAGTATTTTAAGGTAATGGCTCGCCTGGTTTTCGTACTCGTACCTAGCCCTTACAATGGCGTTGCTTCATTTGAATGAACCGTGAATCTATCCTATATCTCCTAGAGCAGCGATTCTCAAACTTTTTTGCTGATGAAACCCTTTTGGAAAGCGAAGTACTTACTTGACGGAACCCTACAAAAAAACTACAGTCCATCCGTCCGTCCGTACACTGCGCCAAAACGTTTGACCAGAGAGTGGTGTTTTTTTTTTCCAAATTCTTGCGGAACCCTTCCAGAGGTGTCGTGGAACCCTGGGGTTCCGCGGAACACACTTTGAGTATGGCTGTCCTAGAGTATCTATAACATTTTTCAATGGAAGTTGTCAATCGTTTTGCCAAGGGGGTAAATGGACTAAATAATAGTTACGGTAAGTACCTATGTGTGTGTGTGTTGAAATAATTGTTAGAAATTGTATTTTGTATTTATTTATGATTGAGAAGTGTATCTAGATGGGAGTGATTGACAAAAATAGAACGTGCTTAAGGAAGTATGTAGAAAATATTTTACAAGAATCCGTAGTTCTATTGAAGGACGCTACCATCGTCTAGGTACCTACACGAGATTATTAATTAATTTTAGTAGCCTATGTGTTATCACTATCACTATCATCACTACATATTATAAAACAAAGTCGCGGTCGCTGTCTGTCCGTCTGTATGTGTGCTTCAATCTTTAAAACTACGCAACGGATTTTAATGAGGTTTCTTTTAATAGATAGAGTGACTCTAGAGGAAGGTTTATATGTATAATACAAGCATAATATTGAAGAGGAACACCGATTAATTTACGTATTTCTGGTATGAGGTAGGTATTTTTAATATCATCATTGCACCCGCGCGAAGCCGGGGCGGGTCGCTAGTTCTAATATAAGGAGCTAAAACAGTTGATTTATCCATCCATAGATTACCACATCCACACAAAGTTTTGCGTTTACAATATCACTTTTAGTCTGACAGCTTCGTGCGGTACTGAGCAAAGTCTCGAATTTATGACGAATTACGATATCAAAGGCTGGGTTGTCTCTTCGGACCACGTCCACTGACCCCGTTGGTTACATGAAAAAACGAACAAGTAGATAAGTATAGCCGGTGTATTTGCGTGGCAACAAGTTCTATGTAAACTGCAGGCTCGTTTAAATTCTTCCCGGCCTTGGGCAGCCGGATACGACGTCTCAGCCGCTGCGATATGCCATAAACGCGCCTTTGCACTGGCAGGGTTACCTCAGGGACAGTTAAAATTAAAGAAGCTTTTATGCACAACGAGGTATACCTAATGTTCGATTTCAAACTTGGCTAGAATTTTTGTAGCTTTAAGAGCCAATAAGAGAAAACTATACATACTTTATCTCTTTCATCTAACTTTTAACTTAAAATTGCTAAATTATGACCTCATAATGTAAACATTGCTATGAATTTGTCTTCTCTGTTACGTTTCTTTTTGTCCCCTTTTGGATATGGAGAATTTCGTGGCCACTTCTATTGTAATTTTTTACGTTTTAAGTTGCCAGATATTAAATTAGTAACAAGTTGCTAGCCTGTCGCCTAAAATATACCTTAACCTTATTATTACCTTAGTCGCCTTGTTCCACTCCAGACATCCACTGTAGAAATGGAGAGGTGATATTCTAAATCTGACACCACGCGGAGAAGCTAGAGGACGAACGAGAATGCCACTGAGGAATGCCACAGTCAATAATGATCAGTGTCAAACTTTAAGGGCCAGCACAGACGACAGACTTTTTGTGCGATCGAGTCTGCGGCGCACAAAAAGTCTGCGTGGACTGTATGCATTGCGCGCCGGACTTTTTGCGCGTCGTGTGCGTTACTGCATATAATTCCATAGGTTCTATTTTCGCAGACTAAAAACTCCGTCGCAGATAGTCTGTCGTCTGCGCAGGGCCTAAGCAACAACTTTTTTGGGGTTAGTATTATTGATTGAGGTAGCCCTGCCATGCCACCGCAGTCACAGGGTGCTCCGACTTCCTAGTGAAGGCTTGCGAGCGAAATGTCAAGGCCGCGCGCTCACTTCCTCACTGCGCCGGCGGCTGTGACGCTAGCCCGTAATTGCTAACTAAAATAGACTTAAAACCGTACTTGAAAGCCTTACAAGCTAAGAAGAAACCTAGGAAGAACCTGCGGGAAAACTTCTCCTCGATTGAAATGAAAGGACCGCATAGAAATGTAGGCAGCAAGTTAGTTCAAGGCAGTGGCAAAGTTGGACCTCAACTTTGTTCAGGAAGTTAAATGATGTTTTACTTGATTCTTAGTTCATCAACCTAAGGGGAGACTTGTAGGTACATACATACAAGTAAAAATGCCTATGTTGTCAAATGGGGCAGGCAAAGCACACGAATGTGATAGAAAAAACCATGACTGCGTTTTGTAGCTACTTCTAGCATAGTTTTAGGTTCAAAATTAAATGAAAAAGGCATAATTGTGATAGGTTTCTTTTTCTAGTCTGCCGCCCAAAGCGTATCTACCTAAATCTATTTATTCCCTTTATCACCCCTTAAAACATAGGTACGTCGAAGAAATGAAGAGATGTAATTTTAACCCGAAACCACCCGTAATGAGAGATTTGTCTTGGACCTTTAGAGATAGAGCGTTATTTGTAATTACTATGATTATTAGCACATTTCTTAATAGTTTATAACTATATTTTTACTGAAGACAGCAACTAACCATTGAACCAGAACCAGAATTATGAGAAACAAAAACCAATGTATCAAAGCCTGCAAGTATGCTCCTTTTCTAAAGCGCGATACAATTCACTCTCACTTTATTTTCATATTCCTTATTATCGGTCCGTTTATGAGGTCCATTCCGTCCATTGTCCCGCACAGGGGTGACGGTGACACTGTCAGATGGTCCGAGACGGCGGGGTCTGGCGTAACGTAACTCGGCGCCAATGGAGCGCGGTTCCCCTCAGCCTTTTCTTATTATGTGCTGTGATTTCTGAACAGAAGTAACTATGGAGACGACTTGAATCTTTAGTTTTTAAGCTAAATAGCGAGTGCTCTTTTTTTGGATGCGTATTTATGGATTTCTAAACTAGTAACTGTTAAGAAATTTCTTAACATCATCATTGTAATCTTAAAAGGTGATTAATACCTTAGCTGGATAGCACGTGTGATTAGCATCGAAAAACTCATGTAGAGTAACAAAATTAAATACGTAAATCATTTATTTGAGCTAAGTTGTTGTAGTAAGCAGGCCCCTCTTCTCCACTGGGCACTATGGGCAAGTGCCCAGGGCCCCGCGATCGAATGGGGCCCCCTAGTTCCTGCCAGATTACCAAATGATAACCATGGGGGCAGTGGCGTAGCTAGGTAACCAAGGGCCCTGGGGCAAATAAAAAAATTTGACCCCACACCTATAACTGATTATTGTGTAGCATGGGTGGCACCCCCCCCCCTAGAAATCGATAGAAACGTTTCGGGGCACTGCCCCGCCTAGCCCCTTGGTAGCTACGCCCCTGCATAGGGGCCCCATGATCCTAATGTGCCCAGGGCCTCAAATAGTTTAAAGACGGCCCTGGTAGTAAGTTGTTGTAACCTAAGACAAATGAGGGCGTGGAGATTTGGAGAAAATTCCGTCTACAAAATTAGTAGTCATGACTTAATATTAATTTGTGCTTATTTTTATAGCTTTCACAATTCGACGACCCTTTTGTGAATTTCTATTTGACACGAAAACTAGGTATACTTAATGTGATATCCAGAATGAAATAAACGAATCAATCTATCTATTCCGTAACCTTGACAGTGTAATCTTATTCAGCTGCAAATGTCTAAGTACTATGGGCTACGAGCACATTATGTTATGCGAATGTAACGTCATTGTAAGATAATGAGCAGCAGCAACTAATATGGGTCCGCCAAGGAAGCCTGCTGCTTACGGAAAACGGAAATGAATTATAAAGCTGGAAATAATTATATTGTTCTCTTGATGTTATTCTAATTATGATGGGTTCAGGATACAATGGCAGGAATTAATCGAATTCTCTACTTTAGAAGTAATCTCTTCAGTTCTTGACTACTAACGTAGCTCATATCAAGATGTACAACCGCAGTCTTTACAGTCACGCAGCGTATCACATCAATAAAACTCTAACTCTAATTAACACATTAAGTAGTCGAGAAAATCGTTCATCACTAACTAATAAACATACCGACGCTTGAAAAAATAATGGGATAAGCGACATTGTTTAGGATAGTAAATCATGCCAAATCTTTAAAAAAAAATAGCTTTTACCATTTCGCCTTTCAAGCATCCGATATCAGTTTGATATGAATCAATACCAAACTTTTCTTGGTCACGGGATCACGCATGATTGGCTGCACCGCTTTGCTAGATACCTAGTTCTTTTTTTGCATAATTTATCACTATCATTATCAGTTTCTTATGTAAGAAAAAAGAACATCAAGGGCGCAACCGCTGGCGTCAGCGAATTTCTTACAATTTCTATAAAAATAAATATGTAACAGAAGTCTCCATGCATTCCTAGTGCCGTAGGCTGTTTTCGTGGTCACCGGAGCGGCAAGCCCGACGCCCACACTTTCCCACCGGCATCCCTCCGTCACCCGAAGCCTTATTAGCGACTAATTAAGTCACGCAATGTTGATCAATCTGTTTAGAAAATGCTTGCCCATTTGTTTCTTAATCGAGTTTCCGAACGTAATTTCCTCTGCGGGCCGGGCTGCGGTGATTGATGCCGTTTGTTAAATATCTGCAGAGAAAATTAGATGTTGTTTCAGAACGTTTCAATATCCAGGTTTTTAAAAGCATGGTTTGTAAAAATAAAAACATTTTCACAATCCCAAAAACTCCAAGTCTTTTTGTCATTTTTTAAATAAGTGCAGTTTCTGATTATTCGCAAGTAGATTATCAGTTTTAATAAATCAAGTAGACAAAGTTTACACTCGTACCTAAATATACCCGAAGGATAAGATAATACCGAGCGTCAGGTGGTGTACCTACAAACATTTTTTTTATTTGTTTTCCTGCTCCGCTTCCTCGACTTTGGATAACCCAAGATATTCATCACTGTAGGTACCTACCTACAAAAGAACTGCAAGATAACTGCTAAATAGGTAGGTACTCGTATATAATTGATTCTTTAATCTATTCTTTACTAAACACGTTTATAGCGACCCGTATCAAATTTTAGCGTGGTCGTTTCCAAATGTACGAGTGAGGGAGAAAACCTTACATTTTCCCAAACGTCAGGCTAAATCACTCATCATTGCGACTTATACTTCAGATCCCATGTTATCTTAACGCTGAAACAAGGTGGCATAGGTACAGTCAACAACATAAATAAGAGACACTTCAACGCTATGATTGAAAAGCTTTACGTAACGACTAATAAGCTCAAGCGAAATGGTGCACAAATTATTTATTGACATTAACTGTACCATAGAAGTCCCCTTACGTTAGCATCTAAGTATACTATCTCTCTGACGAGATAGAAGTCTACGAGCGATGAGAATCAGAATCACAGATAAGGTGACCTACTTGTTGAGCTTTTAGGAAGCTACCAAGGACATGTCAAAACTATGGACATGACACTCCATTTTCACAAACGTCTGAAACAAATCCACTTTTGATTCCTCTTGAATCCATATTTGTTGGCTACTTTTGAGAATCGGCTTCCACACCCTGTTGCGTCCGTAGGATCTAGTCACCAATGTTTACGGTATCAACGTAAATAAAAAAGTGTTTTTAATTTTATAATGATAGACCAGATAATTTCTCTTCTACGATTGTTACAGACGTGCGATGATCTGCAATAGAAACCGCATTGATTGCATCATTACGCAGCGCTGCACCGTGCATGATGCACGGCGAGAGCGCATTCTCAGGTATTGTAGCGATTGACAATGACATAGCATCTTCGCTTTCCAAGTTCATTGACAACGAAAGTGTGTTGCGCATGCGTGAAAACTCGCGCCAATTAGAAGACGCGGTCGTTGCCGCTGCGCAGTGTTGCCACAACAGTTATTACTGAAGATTGGCCGTCTTTTTGTTACTTTTACCGTTTCATTTTCTATTTTCAAAATATGTGGCAATTTCAGATAAAATTGAAAGAAATTATATTGTACTTGTAAAATAGTAGCACAGCTCGGTCAGTTCGGTCACCTAATATTGTTAAACCAAGTCTAGGTAGCAAATAGAAGCACATTATTCAATGCTGCATGCCCCTTTCCTTCTTCTTTCCGATAATCTATAAAAACGAAACAAGTCTAAATCATAAAAACCAGAATGTCTGGATAACACAACTACAGAAGGTTTATGAGCTAGATTTAAGTGAGTAGCTATTGTTATTATCTATAAATGCAAGCAACATGGAAACAAAACAATTGCTCGGAAAACCCATCCGGAAAACTTTAATCATTTCAAAACAATTTAGAATTTTCTCTTGTCGTTTTATTATAATATGTATAGTCATAAGATAAGGTCATAACAAACAAGGAGTATCAACAACATGTTTTTTTTTCAACTCATGTAGGTACTATGTATTAATTACCTCAGGCAAATATAAAGTTTACGCTCGTACAACAGAAAATCATACCAAAACGCGTTCTGCATCTATCAGTTTATGTTCTACTGTTTCATTAAGAAACCTTTCCTCTTGTTTCGTACAAGTAAAATGCGGCTTTTTGATCTTATAGGGTGGCAACATTGGTTCTGCGCGCGCGACGACGCGCCCGACTGCGCCTCACTGCCAAGGCCGATGCTTTCTCCACGATCTAGCGTTGCATGCGCGGCTCTTGTATAATCATTACTAAGCTGACGTAATTGGAATTTTGTTTTACGACCAGTTTCGGACCTGATTCGGTGGCTGTCGTCGAATCGAGAGCAGTACTTATCTGGCACATCGGGGTCTTTCTGATTTAACCACGTCGTAGATATTAAAGTACCTACCTATAACGTACAGCAAAGTACAGCGTTTAAATTAACTTTTGGACAAGTGTAGAAGGAGCAGGTCAACCGATTTAGATGCAGTTTTTTAATAACAACTAGGTATACTAGGTACATATGGTTCTTATGTTTCTAATATACTTCACGTTGATGGTAAAAACGAAATGAGCGAGGATTTAACAAGTACTTATTAAAATCGCCGTCACTAGAACTTGTAAAGAATGATCTATGAGAACAATAATAAATGTGGTAAGAATTTATCAAATAATACTAAAATGTAACAAAAATTTTGGATACACGATTTGTTTACGTTATTCGCATGTTTTATTGACTGCGCGAATTTATTGTACGTGTATTTTAAATTGGTTAAGTTATTCTAGAACGATTATGACGTAGTTAACGCGATTGCTATCTAAACTTATTTCATTGTTAATCAATTACTTACACGAGCTCTCTGCTATCGTACCCAACACGATAATTTATTTTCGACATGAAATAAATATCCAGTATGAAAAGGAGACGACTAAAAGCTATAAAATTATATGCCCGGGGTAAACATTAAACTACCTACCGTGAGACTTCTTATGTTGAATAATTTACGGATTACTCACGTCGGGCGAATAGAGCGAAGGCGCGCAGTGCGCGTTTGGCAGCAGCAGCTGCCGCGGCTTCTAGATGATGGGCTACGAATTAGCCCGAAACATGTCGAGCTAAACTCGATTTAAAAACGTGAGTTATCCGTAAATTATTCAACCCGGGGTAAACGTTAGGACTGCCCTACTTTATGTATTTACTTGCTACTATTATTGTAGACAATTTGATGTTCAGGGTGCATGTCGAAAGCAAAGTCTCGCGTGCTAAAGACCTGTGGTTCCTTCTAGTTAATCCGGGGAAAGAGCAGTGAGCTCATTTTATACTGCAGTCACTTTTTAAATTCAAGTCGGTCACAAGCCAAACTGGCGATGATTGAATTATGAGAACTTGAGATGAGAGACAGAAGAGTGGGTATTCCGTTTCGTTTTTTACGATTTTATGAAATACCTGAAATAGTAGGTACACAGTACTTAACAAAGGAAAAAGAATGAAAGGACATCGCGAAAACCATTGACTTGAAATACTTTGAATAGCATGTTATGCTTGACGTTACAAGTCTTTCAAACCAATCATACACTCAGTTCACGAGACGTGTGTGCAAGAGACGAACGCTTTAAGTTTAATTTAAACTTAAAAGTCTAGGCTAGAGCGTGCTATTAGAATCTCTACAATTTAGAATTAGGTAAATAGGTACATAATTTTTCGATCAATTGATATCACAGGCATTTAATACCTTGGAGATTTAATGACTAGATAGCAAATTCGGTCTGCCACAATTGCGTGTGTAGACCTACGTACCAGCGTGGTTGGTTGATTTCTAACGTAACGAGATTACGAAATGATAAGATTTCATACTAATACCGATTAAAATATTGTTTCGAAGTATCGACTAAACCAATTACGTTACACAACTCACGTGGTTACGTCGGACTCTAAAATGACTGATGTTTGTGGCCGCTGGTCGGTCTTGACCCACTATAAGGTCTATAACTTAGTTTCCGTATTGTCTAAGTTGCCATGGTAAACATTAACTATCTGTTTTTGTTGTCATTAATACAATTTGTTTATGTTATTTCGTAGATTATGTTATTAGATGATGATGATGGTGTTGTTAGATGATGCTATTTTGTTTATGTTGTGTATACGTGTTCGTGTTTAATATAATTTTCGGATTTCAGTAAAATCTTGCAAGTCAAGTTATTACCAGTGTTGCATCCTTGAATTATTTTTAAAATTTGATATAGCGTCTTTCTTCACGCATTTACTTTAATTTAGGTAAACGGAACCGACGTTTTTGCTGAAATCGATAATTCACTCACTCGTATGTTATTCTATTCCATCGCCGTATTTGAAACAGCGGTGTGCAAAATCATCCATGACTGTTAAAAAAGCGGTCACAACTCAGTCGCTTTCTCACTCATTCCTTCAAAGTGTGAGGGAGAGGTGAGGTAAATATTCTCCAGAAAAACGAAGCCTGTGACAATTTTACTGAGCCCTAATGACGCTGCTGCCTGTAAACAAACCGGAATAACACGCTCAAAGGAGCGGAATGATTGCTTGTCTAATTTTGTAAGTCGTTTGAAAATGTAGATAGAACTTTAATTATTATACTGTATAAGCAGTTTTGACTTTTTTGGTAATGTCGTCCATACAGCTACAAATCCGTTGCAGAGGAGCTTGTAAACGTACCTTAATATAAAGAAACCTAACTCCCCATGTATGGCTCCTTCGACTTCCGAAACTTGTCAAGATAGCTTGATGAATATCGTCTTTGTGCCTATTGAGATTGAGTATAGGCTCGATATGAAGACGTGAATCATCCATTCTATTTCATTTCATGTTTTTCTAATACACCTCAATGGGATTTGTGTAAGTTGGATACAAATCGTTAGTCGCTAGCGTTTCCCGTTTAGATAGAAAAACCTTTGTGCCTCCTCCACGAAGTTGAACGAAGTTAGACGAATACAATAGTGTAGAGTAGTACAGAGTAGAGTGTAGTGAGAATTCGCCGAGGAACTTCGCCGAGGAACTTTGCCGAGGAACTTCGCTGAGGAACTTCGCCGAGGAACTTCGCCGAGAAACTTCGCGAGTAGTGTGTAGGATGCATTAGACTCATACTACCGATATTCACTTTCATAGGTGAACTAGAGAAGCAGCAAAAATCTCCATACAAACCATTTATGCCATTGTTAGCGAGTAGGTACGGTCACTATAAGCACATGGTAATTAATGGTGCAAGCTCAAGCTGTCTTTCCCGACAGTCTTAGAGTTGTGGATAATGTAACAGTGGTAATTATCATAATTGATAAGATATTCTATTTCTCTTACGATTTCCTTAGTTTTTTCTTCTTGCATAAGCACCTACTCATTGGAGTTAATGCACAATAATTGTTAGATGAGGTAACAGTCCATTATAAATATTAAATACAGGTAGATTCACTAGAACTGGCGTGAAATCTGAAATCAATAATAAATGTTGGAGGAGGTCCTGTGTATGAATTTAAGTTCAAGGTACAGTCAACGAATTTGATAACTGTGCCACTTTGTACCGTTTTACAAAAAATGACACTGTGACATACCATACTATTTACTAATCAAAGCAATATGAAATTCATTATGAAAAGGTACAGGCAGATTATGAAGTTATGAAGATTATGAAGTGGCACAGGTATCAATTTCCTTGACTGTACGTATGGGAAAGACTCTAATAGAGATCTCTCTCCAGGCACATGTCTGGGGACCGAAAACCGACACAATTCAGGAGAGATGCTTATACTATTCTGAATATCTTTAAAGAATGAAATGTAAATACGAGTAGGTGTGTGTGAATGAAAAGTGATTACCCTGAATTCATAAATCAACTGAATGATAATTTCCTAATTAAATTACATTAACATAAAATGATACACATGTACACAAAGACAAAATAAGCAGAGCTAGTTTCACGATTCTCGTTTTCAGACACCATGGCACTTTTCCGGAAATGAGAAACAGACAAATCTCAAGGCTATGACGTAACAAATCACTTAACTTGTCCGAGAGTGGAGAGAAAAAAATAAATTGATCTGATGCGGAGTCAGTCGTGTGTGACAGCCTCGCTTCCCCATCCACACGCCGGAGCCGACATTATTATACTGATGACGACTAACGTATAAACAACAATGACCTAAGCTCTCAGAATTTGTCTTTCAAGCTAAATATAGCTAGTAGTTTTTAAAATGACGCTTACACTGCGGTCGCCGCACGTGTTCCAGACTTCGGTAACCGAACGTCGCTTTTACACTAGACTGTCCGCCGATCGCCGACCGCCGTCGCCTAGTCAGCAGTGACAGCTGTCGCTGGACGCATTGCCAACTACCGTGTCTTTACACTGTTGCGATCGCCGCATGCAGAATGAAGAGAACGACTCAAAGTAATTGCGACTTAAATCGTTCCGAGTTCCCTGCAACCTGCAAGTTTGACAACGCGCGAGATAGACAAGGTAGACAAGGATAACTTACTCCGTTTCATATAACATTTTCGATTTGATTCTCAAACGCTTTTAAATGTTACCGCAAATGGTGGCACTGTTTGTATTGATACCATTATAATGAACGATAATAGAGGTAAGTGTTATTGCAAAAATGATTTCCAGGTTTACCTTTAGACTCAAAAGAAAAAAAAAGACAGTCAAGAGCCTCAATGAAACAGACTAAAGTTTTTAGGCATTTTCTACTAAGGTATATTTATACCGTTTTGTTTCTATGGTGCATTATTATTATAGGCAAAACCGATTGGGTATAAGCCCCTTAACAAAGACTACGCGCAAGTAATAAATAACGATCCCTCCAATTCGATTAAGTCTGTGGACGTAACAAAAGGACTTTATAAGCTGCAGTCGAAGGAACATCAGCTGCATTAGTTAGTGTAGTTTGTGAGGCGAGTGTTCATTGCCGCCGCCGAGCGTTGAACCGGGAAGTGGCTGTCAACCGGAGGACTAGGTCACATAGAATTCAATTCCTGGATTAAATGCAATAGTCTACTTGCTATAGAGTTAATCTTAGCGATAAAACGACACGTAACAAGTACAAGGCATTTTATGTTTTACCGTTTTCTTTATGCTACAAATGTCTATTTAATAAATTATTAGAGCTTATCACGTAACCTTTACACCATACCTTACCAGTCGACGAAAATTTTTTGAAACAAGTCAAATTTAGTTCGAGTATTGGCCTCACAATTATGTTATACTTAGATCATGACATTCATAACGAACCTGCAAATGTTGCGTCTGAAATGTAAGGCTGCTGTTTGACTAGGAAATTATCGCACGAATTATTGCGTCCGTATGTTGAGGCTTCCAGTACAATAGGAAGTGATAATTAGAGGTTAAGATTCGATTCTGACGCAAGCGTTGGCTCGGCGTGGGCGTTCGTACGTTAGCTTCCGTCTTACTCTCGAGCACTGCCGGCGGAGCAGCCTCGCAGCTCGCACCCACAATCGACTCGACCAACTCGCTAAATAATGTATTTGACGTCCGACAATGACTTGCCAAGTGGACGCGACGAGCTGCCGTTTCGTTACGGAATTGCACAAATAAGTAGTCCGTCGGCCGTGTTTATACCGGATTACACAATAACAACCGAGATTATTTTTTACAAATCCAACAGAACCTTAAGGCTGCTTTGATACTTAGAATGGCTAGTTCCCATTATCCTCCCGAGCGCGAGTCACTGGGTGTGTTCCATTCAGAGAGTGTGGGCGATTGCGCTCCGATGCACATTAGCCTTCGGATGTAAACGGGCGGCATAAAAAGTGCTTCATAATGCGCGCGTAAGACGGACACCCACGTCGCGAATTCCTGGCCATTATCACTGCAATCCCACGGGCTCGAGTGACGAAGAAGCCTGCGCTGGGCAGCGCTCCGTCGCAGAGATTTACTTTTTATGACAAAGCAATTCTTCCCAACCGATCGTGTATGACTAATGAAGATCTGTTTGCTGATCACGTATCTTAGGTAAACACGGTGAACACATATAGAACCAGTAGTAAAAAACGGAGCTATAGCCACTTAACATCCTTCCGTATACAAAAAATAAAGAAGCATCTTTAAATGCACGATAAAAATCTATGATTCGCCACAAAAGCCTGCTCATCTAAAGGATCGTAAGTATTTTATTTAGTGGTTATGCATTAAACGTAAGTATTAAAGTAACCTGAACTGTTCAGCGATCTTCATCGTAAACCACGCTGAGCGTAATCATAACTAAGATAAATAACGCGTTGTTATTGTTTATGGACCACCAGCCAGGCACGAGATAGGTAGTCGTCTCCCCCGCGTAGACGCTCTAATCTCTGCCACCTACATTAGTGTTGGATATTATTTTAAAAAGTTTAAACAGAAGTGCGCCACATGTGCCGCCACCTGACCTCCGGAGTTCCCACGCTACGTCTGCAGCCCTCGGGGCAAAAACGTCAACGTTAACGTTTCAACTCGAACAGATTTTTCTCCTAAACTCAAACTAAACCAGGTTTAAATCATCTTATAAACTGACGTTGTTTTCGGGAGCAAATGTCTCGGCCTTAGTGAGGCTTACAACTTTTTCTGTTTACTCAAATGATCTGTTGATTGTTTTTTAATTTATTTCTTCGTTCCGCGGCGTCATGTGGTTCCAATCAGAGATAGTCGAGGCTTTTAATTTTTTCTGCCAACGAACAACACTGGAAGCCTTACAATATCATCAGCTTCAAATAACTTCTGTAGGTAATTTGTACCGGTAAGAAGTATTGGGTCAGTATTATTTGCAGTTTTGCCTCTCGTTTGACAACTCCCTAGTATTAATTACACGTTATGGAGCTCTGTTGCTTTTTCAATGACCTAATGAATGCATACACAATGCTTTATCGTCCCCACAAACGTAAGGGTTAACTATCAAAATAACATGAATGAGTACCAATTGCGCGGACGCAGGGCGTCAATCAACCACGGACCCGGCGCCCCGCGGCGCGAAGCACCCCCATTCCAACCATCTGTCGTCAGAATGCATCGGCTTAAATAATCCTAATCATCTATACTTAGCAGCTCGACTACAGTAGCGGTTAATGCCTAGTCATTTAATATGTTACTTTCAAAAATAGCGCTAGCCTTCGCTGTGTTTCCGGTTAACTTGCAGTTTTATGAGGTGTCAATTGATTTCCTGAATAGAATTGGCGTTACTTAGCAATTCTAATTGTCGTCCCACTAATTGAAAAAAAAGCTAGGGAATTCCATGGCCGCGTCTGGTTTAAGATTAAATTAAAATAAAAATGATTAAAATTAAAACATCTTATGACATATCAAACACTAATAATTTTTGACACCACTAATATACCTAATGCATGTCTGATGTGATGATACACACACATGTAGGTAGGTACATACTCGTATTATCGATGGGAGAAAGTGGCTACCTACAGGTATAAAATAATTAACAGTACCTACCACGTACAGGAGATCTACTTCCGAACATGTTTAGGTGTAAAAATATTACTGTCTCTTTCTACTGTTACCTGCTTGCCGTAGACCTTTCGCGAGGTCTCGCCGACTAAGAGGATCTAAACTGCGGAGTGAACCTCCCCTGCTACAGGTACCTAGAGGCTAAGAATGTTTTAAATAATCATTCTCAAAACTTCAATCTCACGATTCCAAACATTACTACTGTTATTTTTGCAACTTAACAAGCTTTGAAGGAGCATGCAAAAGGAATCCCACTTCTGTTTCTATAATTCGCGTTCAATAATTCATGCTCGTACTGCTAATTTGGAAAGCCTAGCATGATAGATTTATCTCATAACAACTGCGCTGATTCAAAGGAGATATTTTCTATAAACGTTAAGATCCTTATAAACGCCAGCGTGCTAGAACCCCAACTCAACAAGTGCCAACTAAGGAACTGAATAAATTAATAACGGCTGTTATTCCGTCGGACAAGGAAGCGGGTGGGGCGGTGACGTCACAGACTGAATTAACCCGATTCCGAGAATTGAACCGCTGTATAGTGTTGCCAGTACACTTGTCTTGATCGACGGCACACGTGTGGACTATGGTTATGTTTAGTCTGCATTTTATTTCCGATCCGAAGTATAAGCTTGCGAAACAATGTCGCTGTTGATGGTGTTGAATTCCAGTTCGTAAAAGTCTATAAAATTTTACTTGTTGTTTAACACTTTGACATACTTGCTTATTTACTGTTTTCGTTACGTACAGGGTAAAATAAAATTAGGAATACGAAATTAGTACTTTACCTATTTATTTCTCTGTTAATGTTACGTCACATAATGCATTAATTCAATGAGGTTCCGAATCATTATTCTAACAAGAAGTCTTTGAAATACTGAAGACAAACAAATTTTCAGTTAGAACTTTTTAGGTTAGAATGGTTAGGTAATATGAGTGGAAATATCATAAGGGTAAAGGCGTTCAGAACACCGGTGTTTCGTGGAGAGATTAAGGAAACTCTACTCTACAGGAAGAAATGGCGAATCTATATTCAATAATCTCAATCATGAAAATGTATTTTTAACTATCCAATTATAAACTCGAAAATATTTTCGCGGTCGTATCTCGATTTAGCGAGGGAGAATAAGAACAAATTACCTCTCCAGGTTTGTTTATATTACCTATCTACGTCTGAACCTATTCTAAATTTAATCGGGCTGTAAAGAAGATTGATTGTTCCGTACGCTAACAGTTATGCTGGTATTTTCTAGTGCTGGTGAGTAATGAAGTAATCTGTTGTACTTACGAGTAGAATCAGGAATGAACTACATACAACTTTCTGCATTAATTGAGGAATAGTTTAAAAGCTTTGAAACAACGTGAAATAGTCATTGTTTTGTCTATGTAGCGTTTTGTGTGCTTTGCCTACCCCGTTTGGGAATACAGGCGTGATTGTATGTATGTATGTAAAGCTTTTAAAATATATACGTTGTGTTTTACTTATCGACGCTTAAAAGGCGAAATGAGAAAGCGACATTTTTGTTAATATTAGTTATGTATATGCATGGAAGAAATTAGCAAATTTTGCTGAAAAGACGAAATTGGATAGCTCTAAAAAAAAAATCTTATCCCTTTGTCGATGTTTGTTTCTAAAGATACCTAATCTATAGGTACTCTTAATTCAGCAAAAAAAAATGATGTCGATATACAAGATAACAAAATATTTTCTACTAAAAACAAAAAAAAAAGTACAATTTAGATCACTGAAATTAAAATCTTATGTTTGTTTTGCGAGTGTGGCGCCAACACGCAAAATTCTACCAACCGTTAATAGGTATAAACATTCTTTCGTATTCTCAACTTGAATTGAGTGTTCTATTAAATATTCAAGACATCCCAATGTAAGGGGAAGTTTAATTAAACCGTAATAGAGTATAAATATCGGACGTAAACGTAACGCGTAATACCGCGTCAGGCGTCGTAACGCGGTAATAACCCGGCCTAATAATATTAATAAAGCCGCGCTCTCCCGCGGTCTCCGCTCGACAATATACTAAAACCATTCTCACAAGCCAGGGTTGCCATATTAGAGGACATGTTGGGTTTTGAGATTAATTAACTTTGGATGACATTATTGGATGGATACTTTACAAAAATTGTGGAGATAAAAGAAGGATCCCAATTTCGGTATGTGTAGCGATTTAGACAAACTTCAATTGCAGGTATTCTTTTAAATAATTTGTAGTAGAATTTTCGAATATAATGTACAAAGAGCGACTTTTATTCAAAATTAAAACTAGTTCAGAAAGGGAAATTGAAAAGCAACTATAAATCAGTTTAATATGGGTTTATGCTCTAGTCTAGAGTTTAGTGGTTGTCTTTGGATAACGGTAAACACTCTTAATAAGTTGACAAACTTTTGAATTTAGTATTAAAAATTGTATTTGTAAATCAAGCTTGGTAAAATACACAATTATTTTTACTACTTTTCAATTTTCTATCTGGCAACATTGCGCACTAATGCACGAGACGCACGTGGATTAAGTTTACGTAAATGTAGACACGTTAGTTCTTTTTGTTTTTTTTTTTCATAGCCTGATTGTCTGCTGTTATCTAAGTGCAGAGTATAAATAAAACATGATTGCGTACTTATCTTTGGATGGTGCTAATAAATATTAAAAAGTTACTATCGACGTAAAATCGTACGGTTTACGTAATTTAAGGAACTATTAAAATTTGTAGATTATGGGTATCTTGTTTAGTCGATTATTTTATTATGGGTTGTAAACTTAAGTTTCGTACTTATTAAAAAAATGGACAAATTAATTTAAAATCTGTGACAAGGCGACTCCACACGAATTACATGGCTCGCTCGTCGGCAAATACCTAAGTAGGTATTCATAATAAGTAAAAAGGTAAACGTTCGAGTGCTCGACGCTTTACAAGTTAGTATATGCCATGGACTAGTATAAGTTTCTAGAGTCACCTGAAAATCAGCGTAGCGGCTTGCTGCATTATCATCACTCAGTGCAGCCCTTTTGGCGCTATTTGACACAGAATTGTAGAAACTCTTACATTTCAGACATTACATTTAAGACTTCGGTGTTCCTAAATAAGTTCAACAAAAATGTTTTATCTGCGGCAAATCACTGTTATTAAATATATTTCTTTGGTTCTTTCTTTTAAAAGCCAAACATACGTCGTAATGCGAAAATCCAAAGCATGTTTACCTACTGACACGCCCTAACAGCCACTGGCTCCGTCTGTGATGTAATTGACCAGGTAACGTTAAACACGAACTCGTGCGCATGCATATGTCTAGCCAACACATGTAACGTATAACGAATATAATCAGTACATTGTTGCAGTACGATATATCTAATTTAACTTACATACAAACATCACGCCTGTATTCCCAAATGGGTTACGCAGAGCACACGAAAGGCGAAATAGGCAAACCTATGACTACTTCACGGTTCGTGGCCACTTCAAGCATATTTTTATGGTTTTATGTCGACAGGTACAACAGTGACAGGTTGCTAGCCTATCGCCAAAAATATATCTTAACCTGTTTCCTTAGTCGCCTCTTACGACACCCAGGAAAGATGGCGATAGAAAATCTCAAATAATTGCCCATCAGTTAGAAAAAATAAACAAACACTCTCTGATATGGTGCCTAGCAACAGTTGAAGCATTATAGTTGCCTTAACGTTTCCAAAAACGAAAGAATCCCTGAAATATTGTCGTCGTTCCACTTAGTAAGTACCTACGTATAATAATAATTTCCATACAAGCGAGAATATCGTTCGCAGAGACAGCTTCTAAGAGAATTTATTGAAATAACTAGCACCACGATAACGCTATTCTTTTGTGGAGATGGTCCGTTAAAACTTAGAATTTACCTATTTGCATTACGATTCATGGAATAGAGGTATCAAATTGTGTACGTCTTGAACAGAAATGATAAGCTTGCATGAACTCGAGTAAGCTTCCTAATACTGAGAACTGGGCAATTGTCTTGCGCAAAAGTGATTACACTATACTAAATCCTTTTAATTTGATAGCACGCAAGCATTGTTTTCAGAAGTGTCAAGCTTTTGATTCTTTTAGGCTATTAGGTTCGTATGATAAACTGTATAATGCTCAAACATCGGTTGATTGTCTCATCAATTTGCATTTCGTATGCGATTTGGATGATAATCACGAATATGACAAGATTAAATCTAAACATTCCTAATATTCAACTCAGTAAATAGGCTAATGGATCTATTTTATTCGCAGATGAGTTTACTAATTTCATATCCTTCAAGCATAGATTTAATATACCTTCAAGAGATATTTCCTTCTTTGTTTTTCATTATAATGGCACACAGATACACGTCGTACTTACTCATGTCAGAATTAAATTAATGATAAGTCCATTCAATAGCTACCCATTTATCTCATTGTAACTAATTAATCCAAAAAAAAAAACTATAAAAAACCGAACTGTCGGCGTGAATATTTTTACATTCAACAGAAAGTTGTACTGATAGGAAACCGGACGTGAAATCCCGGAAGGGCGAGGACGTTGACGGAAGCAACCCCCTACCTACCCTCCCCGCCCGTCATATCCGGTCACAGGACGTCCGTCCCAGCCCGACTTATGACAAGCTGGAAAATACATTAGTAGGGTAAGTAAATAGTGTTGTAACTAGCGACAGAGATCTAATGAAAATAAATGTCGTTAGGTATTTAAAGTCATTTTAAAGCATTTTCGCACCAAAATCTTGTTGCAAAAATTAAATCATGGTGCGCCCTTAGCCTATAACTTACCTCATACATTTGGTTCAACATGTTTTATTCCCTTTAGACTTTGAACGAAGCAGTTAAGCAGCAATATAGCTTTGAAATGTGGGTGTGTTCATACGACCATCATAAGGCACAGGTGATGATATCCTCTATTGTGAAGATCGTTTTGCGTTATCTCCCAGCTGTCTCGGATTTCTCCGATGACAAGCGTCGCAAAGCTGAATAGCTTTGAGGAAGGATACCACACAAAACGCGCTCAATTCACTTCCATTTATATTCATGGCGAACTAATTAAGTGCAGACGTGACATTGTCTTGTCGTATTTTTGTTTAGTATACATCTACTTAGTTCATCTCCCTCCCTTGGCTACACTGTCTATTTTCCTTAACAATTGTACAACTAATACCCAGTCTAGTAGTCGAAACACAGCCATGGTGATTATTTTACGAGATACACATAAGTTAAGTTATGTTAATAAAACATTTTCAATTTGATGTCGCATATGTATTAAATAATGTGGACTTCGTAATGAAAGTCGATTAGACAACTTGATTTTGTAAAGAGCAAACCTAACGATGTACACAAGTTAAATATAATAGGTGTATAGTCATCGCCACGAAAACATGTAAATGTAACGAATAGGTAGGTACTACATTTGGTTATAATTATTATTCCCATTCCAAATTCCTCTCGCTACGAGTATCGGACCATTAAGGTTAAACTCTCGTTCGTTTAAGTTAAATCGGTTCAAGATACGCGTCTCAAAGGCCCTCTGTCTGGGGCTGATTTAGCGTAAAAACATTCTGTCTCCGTTCACTTATCGCATTTCGCATTAAGGAATCCTTTATTATCTGACTGGTATTTGATACTCCGCCGGCTGCCGGCGCCTACCGCTTCCGTACGTTAGTGCGGATTTAATTCCAGACACGGAATCCGATCTTTTGTTGATGAAGGCGAGATTTGGGCATTTATCTGTGGAAGACAATCTTCGATGTCTCGTGCGCATGTCATCCTCATGTGTAACGTTAGACGGACACGCTTTTGTGGTAGCTGCACAAAAGGCGAGCATGTGCCGAGGCCTGCGATTGAGGCATGGCAAGACGCGATTCTTAATCTTTGACAGGGATCAGCAGCTTAAGAGCCTGAGTTGGAGAACATGAAAGTAATTGTGCTAAGTTCGGACACAGCTACGGTTCGTGTCAACATGACACCAGTGAAAAAAAAACACTTTAGATTTGGAGATAGTAAATAGCGTTTGACGCGATCATTCCATTTGACGCACATGTCCGTTTATCTTGCTTCCACGTAGTGGCTGGTTTTTCAGCGATTCGAACAATGCATGTCTTTGCACTTTATTAGTTCCTGGGAGGGAGAATAAACGCAGCTCATTATCATCCAACCAAACTACTTCCATCGTTAAAAATAGTTTATACATAAAGTAATGAAACAGCATTCTTTTAAGATGCTACTTTTATTACGGGACTTTGAAAGGGTGCAATCTCGTCATCACACCATTGCTATTCCAGTCTATTCGCCCTTTGGGCATTTAAAGAGATCTAACGAACCTAACCGATCTATTTTTGCGGAATAAAAAATATGTCTGACGAAAGCGAAGGAGGCTTTCACAGTGGTGTGACAACCTGGTGTGAACATGAGTCAGCCTCTCTTTAAAATCATATTTTTCAACACTAGCAGCTTTCTATGCGACCTGAAATCCAGCCGAAACCGAAACCAAAAAAGCATTGTCCTCAACGCTATTCACTCCCTATACATGACACAATGACACTTTGTATAATAATAAACAGAGTTCGCAATGAAGATGCCAAATAGGATGTCGAGCGTTGTGTGGATGCGACCGACATGCGCCCCACATGCATAACGCGCGTCACGGCAAGTTACGTGCGCCCGCGCCGCTTATGCAAGCCAGCGACGCCGTGAGAAGCGGCGCAACACTCGTCATTAGGGTTACCGAGATAGTTTTTCAGCACATATTTCGTGAGATAATGCGCATATCAGATGCAAACAGTGCTTAGCTGATTACAATTAACAGTTACGAGTCCAACGAACTTTAACTATGTTGCTGCAACTACTAATCCTAACATTGCGAATGTTATTTAACAACCTTTGTTGTTATGTTTTGGTTTATTTACATTGTTTGCTCTGTGTATCTAGATTGATGTGGCATGGAAACGGAGCAAGTGTGCCAACAGAGCTCCAACGAAAGTCGAATTCTTCGAGTGTTGAGGAACTTACCTAATTGATTTGGTAACCCTGCCCGTAATATGCTGCACACTAAGTGCACACGAACTCGTTCTGGAACTAGTCTAACGGCAATAGACAATGCTCTAACCGCTGATCGGCCAGCGGCCTCACTTCCTATACAAATTACCTAACACCGGCTCACGCGCGGCGGCCCGTCATACGACACGCGGCTCTAATGACGGAATTCACGAGGCTGACAGCTATTTCAAGTTTCATTGCATTTAGGGCAGACGCTAAAAAAACGGCTACCTACATACACAAGTTTGAAAGACGACGCGTATGTTGAACAAACATGTGCGACGCAGTTCCTTAAAAAACTTGTTGCTCTGAAAAAATGTAGAAAAAAGCCACTCGAATGCTGAAGCTTGCTCCTCTGACAGGAAATATGATATTTTATTTTAGGCGTGGGATCAAACCGAGTCGATAATTTGTGTCTCGAATAGAACATCTTAAGGAATGGTGAAATGAAATTGTTGAGGACATTTTTATGTTATTAATAAAGAAATGTCCCTTTGAGCGCGACGCTTAATAATGATTATGTCGATTTTTCAAAGGGAGAAGGTGTGGAAGCGAAACATTTTACTTCGGTGTTAGACAGAAAGTCATTATGGCCCTGTGGTTGACTAAAATTCGAGTCGCAATTTGTTATAAATTAATTTTCTTTTAACTTTTGCTTCCTGCTCGCCGGCCCTGAAGTGGAGTTGTTTATAAAGCTGTTTCAATTTATAGCTGAATCCTTGCAAAGCTCTGGGCGACAGCTTAGAAGTGCGGCGCGGCGGGCCTGGCAACAACTTGTGATAATGGGGCTAGAATCAATTGCGCGCAATCTGTTGCCCGGAAGCCGTATCTCTGAACCAACTCATTATCGGCCGCATCCCCTTGTGCTATTATTGTAACACGTCCAATTCACCCAGCTAATTAGAAAAATAATGCATCAATTACGTATCAAGTAGACTTTTTTGTGTCTACACTTTTCGAATATCCTGTCAATCGTCCAAAGGTTAACTGACAGGGATGCAGAGTTCCCCTTGGGAATAACTTCGTCCTTGTAAATGAAGCTGTTATCCTGTACCTAACTTATTCTATGTACCTAACTGTTTTATGTGCAATAACAATAAAATAAATAAAATAAAATAAAATAAATAACAATAAAGAGTCATATAATACAATGCTTTCACGTTCTTTGTTTCCAACATACTAAACTGTAGGTTGACATCGTAACATGCTTTAATTTTTCGTGTCAAAGCACAAATGAAGAGTCAACATAAACCTCTATTTCTGATCTAATTGGTAAAAAAAAGAAGCTCTTATACATAAGTAATTAAGTAGTGGAAAATATTCTTCAAGCAGCGGGTCGTACTGATTTGAATTCCAAGAATTCATCTCAAAAGTAGGTCAGGCTACTAAGCTTAGATATGGGTGCCTACCTTACTCAAGTCGAGAGGTTTTACCCTCCAGGAAGTAACTTCTGTAGCAACCAGTTCTGCTTAGTTGTTAACGGCACATTCAGTGCGCAGCGTCTAATTAAAAACATTCGAGTGACTTGCCGCGTTCCTTAGTGACCACGTTTTGTAACTAAGCAGGTTCTGGCACTTATTTATTTACAAATGTTTTAATACGACAAAGAAACATGAAAGTTTAGTGGCCACAAAAAACTTGGCTTAAAGAACTTCTAAAATGGGAAAGAAAATGGGTGCTTGTTTTTTATTGTGACTAGTTTAATAACTATTACTCAATGTTTCTATAAAAATAAGAGCGCGCTCGTGGCCGTAACTTGGGGCATGTGAGCTGCGAACTGTTCCTTATATGTGTGTTATTATGGCGTGGTGATGTCGTTGCGCCTATAAAGTCGTCTGAAGTGTAAACACACGTAAATATCGCCGCCCAGCCCGCGGCACGCACTCGTAAAATCTATTTCTCGCGCCATTGCCACTGGATATTACAAAAAGGAACCGGGATTTATTTTTGTTTAAGATCTGCAAACGTACGTGGCAACATAAATTAGGAAATTCAATAACAAAGTAACGTAAGAGTTTGACGAGCGATCACATGGAAATGGATAAGAAAACACATTGAGTAAGAGTAAATGCGAGGACGGCTGAGCAACCTGGCTTGAGTTCGATTACAACAAACAAAATAGGCCACCCTCATCGTCAACTTTGATTAAATACTTACATTAGTTATTCTTCCTATCTAATTTCAGGACGTGTGTCATTACTATGCTGACAAAGGCGGTGCTACCGATGAGTCACCGACAGGATTGTTGCTCCCCGAGGCAATACTCTCATTCGCGCAAACGAAGTATAAGTAAGACGCGAGCTATGATGCCCAATCTATCTCGATTGCTATTTCCGAGCCGCACCTCCTCAGAGCTTCAGAGGCAATGACGTAATAAACAAAGTATCTTGAACGTCGGCGCTACCGAGAAACAAAGATACGCACTAAATGAGTTTAACAAAGCTGTATAAATATCGTCACTTAACCTTATAATTCTGCGAAAATGGTTCAACATGTAAAACCTACCAATACCAACATTAAATATCTATAATTCGAGATTTCAGTGTAGTAATTTACCACAACAATTTGTTCACTCTATTCTCCAGAGATTGAGCGTACCCTACCTATGTCAAGGCTACTTCCAAACTCGCTTAAATAATGTAGCTAACTGAATAAACAAAAGGCATGTTTAATTGAATTAAATGTTCGAACTATAATATAACAATTGTGCTTTTTCCCAAGATTGTCGTTAGGTTCTTCCTTGGCACTTACTAAACAATTCAGTGTATTACATCATCATCAATTCTCGATTATTGTTAGCCGCGTTTCCGTACGCGGTAATCGATCTGCATTCCAGAATTCCACAATTTACAGTTATGTCGTATAATCTCGAGCTCTAAGGTAATATAGCCTTTGTCACAAGTGACAAGCTAGCTCGAAACCGCTCGGAACATTCCGTCTGAGAGTTCCGACGAACTTCTTGTGCAAGTCATATCATAAACAAGGAGGAAGTTTGATCAGTTGAGCACCTCAGTGCAAAGTGCATACATAGTAGCTACGTTCTAATTGATAATGACGTTTAAGTTCAAAATAATTATAATTTAATTCACTGCAGCAATATACACTGTCAACCCTCACCAGCTGGAGGAGGAACGTAATTTTTAAATTTCACCTGTATGGGCACCACGAAATAGCCAGTCACGTTGTCTCTTGTATGCGAAGCTGCTAACTGCAAACCCACATAAGCCAATGGGACAGGTGAAGGGTACTCCCGTGGAGTAGCGCTAACGTAGATTTTGGCCACAAGTCCAGGTGCTAAGAGAAATCTTGTGCGGGGAAAGCTCTTCCAACCAGCGCCGACTTTAGCGGTGTCATCCCACAGGCCACAGCACTGCATGTATATCGAATGCGTAGCACTGTTCCATACGCTGAAGGAAAAATACCGGTAAATTATTGCGCATTTAAGGATTAAGATGGAATTCTCAAGGAAATCCTTACTAATATTATAAATCGGAAAGTGAGTTTATTTGTTTGTTTGTTTCTTTGTTCCGCTTTCACGCCGTAACTACTGATTGCTTTGAAATTTTGCAGAATTTAAGTTAGAAGTCCAGATTAAATAATAGGGTATTTTTTATCCCGGAAAAAATGATGTTCCCGAGGGAAAGTTCGATTTATTTCCTTTTTATCCATTTATATTAATTTCACGCGGTCGAAGCCGCGGGCAGAAAGCTAGTAATAAATAAGTCTGTCATCCGCAAGTTACCGTAAAAGTAATATTAAAAATAGCAAAGTCAATGGAAAGTCCCAGTGGAAGTTATTGGCTTCATTTGATTGCAATCTCATAAACGTAGGTTCCTACAGAATGTCTGTGTTTCTTCGCGCACATCTACTTACGTCAACTGTTGGATGATCTTTTCATCGCGAAGGTCAAAGCATAAACTTGGTGGGGCCCAAGATATGCTCAAAGAATGGCGAGGGTACGGCTGACTCGGCGGGCCAGGTTCCGGCTCCCAAACCAGCGGAGCATTTTTGTCTGGCTTTATTTTGCAAGGAACAATCAAGTCAGTAACGAATATCTATGATCAAAAAATAGCTACGTTAATTTTGGCATGTTTACGCGTATATGAAACATAGAGGACGATCGTAAAGTTAGGTACCTGTTCGGGTACAATTTTCGCTCTTGGATTGACACAAATCACTGCTGGAAGTGCGTACCCAGTATCATCAGCACTTCCCAAAACAGGGGACGCTGGACTCATTTATTTAAGTATAGTTTGTAGATGTTGCTCGAGCGTTATAGATTACATCTTGTTTTGTTAGGTTATACCACACTTTGCAACGACACAAGTTTGTCAAATAGACAATTAAAACATGATGACATTACTCAAAGAAAATTAAAGGACAAAGTATCTATAGGCCAGTACGTTCAGGCACTGGAATAGAGTTTGAGTCGCATGAGTTGGTAACTTTAATTAGAGCCCAGTTTTTTTCTCAAATCACTTACAGTGTAGAGTGGTTACTGTGCTCAGGATTCAACATGGCCAAAATTGACAGAGGTCGTCTTTTAGGTCTCTTTGGTGATAAAATGGAACGCAGGGGCGCTCCGACTGCGCGAGTGGCTCGTTGTTCGACGTTTGCTTCATCGATTTCGTCGGCCAATTTAAATGCCGAACACTGTAGCTATATTTTTCGCGTTCGGCACGTTTGTTGACGGTCGGTTGTTTTCGTGAAAGTTCGGTACGGCACGCTGCGCGGGCGCCGGCGCGTGACGCTCGTCCCGAGGGAGCGGAAGTCTTGCGCGGTTCCGCCGCGACGCAGGCCCCGGAGATCCGGCCAACTTGCGCGAGCGCCAGCCACTGTAACGGCTGCTTTTTGTACCGCCCTAGTAATTTAATTCAAATGGAATCGGAATGGCAACATCAAAATTAAATCGCGTTCTATTTTGCCGTGTGGTGCCGGGTTAGGTTAGGTTAGCATTATAGCACATCCCCCTTTCTTCCCGTGGGTGTCGTAAGAGTCGACTCTGGGAACGGGTTAGTGTATTGTGGGCGATAGGCTAGCAACCTGACACTGCAATATCACGTTTAAAACCATCTGGTTACCCTGAAATTGCTAAACGAGGCACTGGATTTTTAAATTCATGTGATCTGCCTACCTATCTTGGGAATACGGGACTACGGGAGTGAGAATATGTATGTATGTATGTAATGTTGGGGAACCACAGGTGGTATTTTATAATACACTTTTACAGACATAAACATCACGTCTGTACTCCCTAATAGAGTAGGCCGAGGTAGATTCATGGTTCGTAGCCACTTAGCATATTGCTGCTTATGACGGGTTGCTAGGCTGTCGCGTAAAATATAGTTGCTTAGTCTCCTCTTGCGACATCAACGGAAGAAATGAAGAGGTGAAATTCTAGACCTGACATCACACGGTGTCTATTTTATCAACGATACCAACACTACCCCTACATACATTAGCGTTGCATAAAACAAACTAGGTACGCGCTCGTAAACAAGTTAAAAATCAGTCAACGATAAATGAAATTAACTGCTTAGCCCTTTGTGCTTGGTTATTGATAGAAGTTGCTAAGTTATGATACAAAAACCCGTATATTTGGCAGTCACAACAGGTCACAACCGCACCCACATCATGAAACGTTTCATCGGCTGCAAACCACTAATAAATCTCACAGCGAACAATCACAAATTAGCTGTGCAATCAGATTCTGTTAGGAATTATTTAGACGAAGTTGACGTGTAGACTAAACAATGAGATCAGCCCTGGACCTATTGCGGGTCTCGTGTAAACGTCGCCTACTTTCTGAACAATGACATTGATTCAGCCGAAAAAATGCCAGAAATAAAATCATATAACGACCATGAATACAAGCTGTGTTGATGTTGAGTGACGATTGAGTGGCACCTACGGGTTAGAAACATCTGGCTGCAGACTTTGGCGTAACATATTGTGTTAAATTTGTCATCGTGATTTAATTGAGTCGCTTCATAATTATGAAAGAATTTCTAACAGTTCTCAGATCAGAAAGATCAAAAGAATACTGCGTAAAAAAGCAAAACCTCGCTGTGAAAATTTCACGTGATAATTTGGTTATCAACACCCAAGCTATCAATAAAGCTGGAATAGCGTATCGTAAAACTTTTGGCTTTAATCCTAGTTTTTCTCTTATACCTCTATTGGTATGCTTATAAGTATTTTCGCAGAGGATGTGTAGCAACGCACAACGTGTAAAAGTCGAATTATTGAATGGCATGAACAAATCTGTTAAGTAATATTACTCGTAATTAAGAGTCAGTATTAAAATTATCGTCCTACGTAGCTACTTAGTAAAGAGTTTATCTATCTCTAACTTAGTTTTTCAAAGTTTATCTTTATATAGCCAAACGCGTGACAATGTGCTTTGTCTTATGATTGTCTTTTATCGAGATTGCTAATTGAACTATACTACTACGTAGCAGTATAGTTCAATGGATTAGCTCTACATATTTCGGGCAAATTTGTTACCCATCATCAGGACCAATGCGGATCACAACTACCCACATTTTCGCCAGAACCATTCACTAATTATTGTGACACGTCGGGTAGCACACACTCACAACTTTTACGTTTAAAAGTGTTCATATACTGTTTAAAAATACTAACATACACTACTATACCTCAGTACTTACAGTAAACCAATAACCCGAGCATTCCTCGAAGCGAGGGACGAGGTGAAGTAACGGATGAATGTCCGTGGGAACGGGCAGCGCTTCCGCCCGCGCCGCGCCACTCTTGAGCTATTTCCTCTATGTAGGGTGACCTCGATTACTGCTTGTGTTGAGATGAAACGCAAGTTTTAATCCTTGGGAGAATTCGTTGCATCTTGAAATAAAGATGAATATGTTATACATAATATATAGGCATTTGCTTTAAATACGGGAGTAAATGTTGTAGAGGAATGTATTGTGCCGTGACATATCCAGCCAGATAAATGGTTAAGTATGCAAAATTTTTATCTTCCATCTAAACAGATGAAAATTTTACATGTTGTGTTTTTTTTAATTAATATGTCATTATCATTACGTTAAACTCAAAAGGTAATTTTGTACCTAAAAGTAGGCCGTTGAGGAGTATGAATTTATTTTTACGGAATACTGTACTGTTTTTGGAAGAATGATACGCCGCAAGAAACTTGACTATAAGTAGTTATTTCTGAAAACGGGTAACGTTAGTTTACAGTGAACGACGTATAGACAACCACAATGAATGCATGAGATATGTTTATTAATCGCTTTATCTCAAATTTACTATGTTTTGTTTGCCGTCATAATCCTTTATTAGTGTTTTGTTCTTATCATGTCTTTAGTAATAATTATTGTTTCAAGACCAATCAATTACCTACTTAAATAACCGTGTGGTAAATTCCCGCTATTTTCTTTATCGGATTTCCGATTTCCTACGATAGATAAAACCATTGCCTCTGACGTCTTTAAAGATTTAACAACTATAGGTATTTATTTTACAGTACCTAATTATTGTCAAAATTCTGCTTAGTGTGTCCCTACTTAACTATGATGTACCTACTTATTCAACTTTTCAAAGGTATAAGTAAGTAAGTTGTTACACATTTTGATGTCTTTTTTACGTTATCAATGTATGGTGCAGTATATCAAACTCCATTTTATTATAGGTATATCAGCCAATAAAATAAAATGTTTACTTATTAGAACTTGAAAGAAATTCGACTATTCCGTTCTTTCCACACACAGAGACAGTCAAACCGGGCACCTAATTATCTGCCTCGATTACAAGTTCCGTTGAAGCGAGAACGTTTGGTTCCACTACGTTTATAAACGGGCCGTCTCAGCGAGTTGCACAACAGGACCGTGTTGTAATGTCCACTTCACTGTAATCTTTTGCAATATTTATAATGCGAGGTACAGTTGTTATTTGTGAGAAGCTGGCCGTAATTGCTACAGCAATGTCAAGAAGGTGAAGAACATCCGCTCGTAAAATGTTTACCGACGTGATATCCTCTCGCAATTAGCAGGTCGAGTGTTTTAAGATAAATTATTGGAATTAAATGATGGAAGAGGGTTGGTGGTAGAGTTTATTCGGCGAGAGAGAAGTCATTTACAAAACATTAGGTACAAACAAAATATTAAACATGGCCTGTCGTTGTACCCATAGTTTCTTCCTTAACTTCCAAGGAAGTTAAACTAGACTTTCCAAGAAGTGTAGAAATAACACACACTGTTTAGACACCTTCCCAAAAGGGGTAGGCAGAGCAAACGAAAGGCTACATAGACAAAACCATGACTATTTCATGTTTCGTGACCATATTTATAGAGCATTTTCTTGGGTTTTTAGTTCAGACGTTTATTGTTTAGAGCTTTAGAGTGTGGAAGATTCTGTTCAAATAATAAATAGAAGAAATCGCGTGCAATTTTTCATGGAAATTCATTAGATGGCAAGAGACTTACGCTCGTAGCTTTGGCATTCAGAATGGCTGGAAACTACAAACTACAAAGGTAGATAATTTTAATTACCGGCTTGAGTCACTTTGTGATAATATTCCCAAGAGTTCTGACTTAAATGGCTTGGAAAATTTGCTGCATCTGCAGTACCTACATACAAAGCTATCCTAAGCGTTCGTATGATTGATAGGTAAGCTGTTTTTAGCTAGAAGTAAAATTGACTTATATGTATTTAAAAGATTTTACTTCAAAATTAACAAATACATTCATTCATTTATGAAATTTTCTTTTTTTATCTATCGAAAATGGTAACACGATAGGAAAAAAAATATGGACACCTTTTAATGCTAATCGAATGAAAAGACAATAATTAAAATCTAACATTACAAATTGCAAAAAAATGTTCAGAAATGCTCAGTTACAGTAAAACGTCTATGGTCGGATTGGTCAGCTAGTACGATATAGAATTAAGTGTAGACGGTAGCACTGAGCCGTGTCATTGACACCTAGTGGCAATGACGATGCTGACGACAAACATCTCATCTTGCATGCTAAAGACTCGGGTCAGTTAGCCAGCAACATCGTTTCATGTACTCTGGTACTAGTAACTTGAGAAGGCAAGCTATTTCATTAATTAAATTGTATTAAATTATCGTCAAGCCGTGGTAGCCTAGTGGTTTGACCTGCTGTCCCTATGCAGAGGGTCTTGGGTTCGAATCCCAGGCTCGCACCTCCGAATTTTTCGAAATGTATGTGCGTAATGAGTAATTCACTGTTGTGGGTGAAGTTCCTAATCCACACTGGACTCGCGTGGGAACTACAGCCCAATCCCAATCTTACTGAGAGGAGGCTTGTGACCAGATGAAGAGGTGCCTGGATAATTATTATTAGATTATCTTTCAGTGGAATCGAGTATCCCATCGATGCATTCTTATTATTTTCTCAAAGAAGGTAATTAAATGAAAGCTCTCTGCATTGTTTTTTTCTGTTCTGTGTTCATTGATAGGCAATTATCGAAAATCGTTTCCTCAGCTGAAATAGGAAAGTTATTAAAACGTTCTATGTTGTCTGCGAAAAATACCTTAAAAGGAAAATACTCTATATGTATCTCTGTGACTACAGAGATACATATAGAGTATTTTCCTTTTTAATTCGAATATTAAATGAAATAGTGCTGGTAAGTTAACGCATCGCTTTTCCATAGAAAAATGACGTGGAAACTTACCCCCACTTAAATTCTTGCCAAGTGAAATGCCGAGGACTGTATCTCAAGCAACATATTCGCTCAAGTTAAACGGATCGGAGCGTCCGTTGACCGGCCGGCCGTTTCTTCTGTTATCGCCACCGGAAGCCGCGGCGGAAGCCCGCAATCTCCACCAATTGGACGAATAGCTGTCACGCCGCTCGCACTTGCCCCTGCGCGCACGCAAGTACTGGAGCGAGGAGACTGCTTCGGAGGAACAAGGGCTTGTTAGGATTTTTTTATGTTACAGAAATGCGAGAAAAGCAGAAAAAGGGGTTAAAAGGCCCATTACAAGGAATCAATTTACAATATTTATAAACAAAAGATAAAAAAACCATTAATTCCTTCTATTGAGTTTGAAAAACCGTCAAAGAATACACTATGTTAAATAGTCTATAATAACTTCAGTTCTATTCAGAAGCGGCTTACTAGAGCTTACAATAATTTTAACTTTAATAATTTTCATATTTTACCCAGTTTTTTGTAACACGTTGTACTTAGTATGGCGCGCGGGATTTTGGCATTTCCTGACGTCTCTAGTATGTAACTATGTAACTCTTTATTGTACAAAATAAACATGACAAAATAACAAACAAAACAAAACATAAATACAAAGGCTAACCCTTAAGGGATCTCTTCCTGCTAGCCTTCAAGCGATTGAAAAAACATGTGAAAATAGAGTAGAGACACAAAGGATGTTGAGAAAAAAAACCATTATCATAAAATAAAGAAATATATTAGCTAGTTAGACAGTGACAGGTATAGTCGATCTCTGACTTGACTAGCGGCTTGTCATGTTAGGCCGCCTATATTCCCAAATACGATGTAGTGAGAAACTATTTTCCTTCGGGAAAACTCGGATCTTTATCAGAATACGATGAGACCCGAACTGTCAATGAATGATAGTATTAAATCAGTGACATTCTCATATCCATTAATATGGTACTTTATTGTTTAGTGTCAAATGTCAAATGAATAATGTGAATGTATAATATAGAGATGTTACAACCACAACAATTATTACTCAAGATATTTACCATATATTATATAATACGGAATAAATTCCCGATATTTTTAAGCAATAATTGTTACGTTCGTGATCATGCCTGCTACCGCGAGGATCGAAATTTATAAACTTTGAGCATCTTCTCTGTCGAGGACAACAAAATAAAACTTTGCCAGAATGCTCTGAGCTGTTGCTATTTTCCGATAATAATATGATACAGGTACCTAAATATTAAATATTATTTTCTTGGACTGTTTTTTTAACCGTTTTCGAGGTTTTGGCATGGCTATAGAGGTACAACGTTTTCATAAGTAATTTGAAAATATGATACTATAGCGAATATTTGGATTGCGTATTATCCACTCTATATAGATATTGGTCTGCTGATGCGACTTACCCCTACGGCTTTAAGATGGGTACTGAAGCTATTTGAAAGAGTACGATAAATACGAACTTTTCCGAAAATTTACGAAGGAAAATAGTTTCTCACTACATCTGTAGGGAAGACAGAGCTCAAGAAACGTTACGTAATCAAAACCATGACTATTTCTCGTTTCCTAGACACCGTTGTCGCAATAATCCTGTGTTCAACAGTGGACGCCCTACGACTCATATTATTATGTAGGCTCAACACGGCAATACACGCGAGTCAAATTGTACCTGAATTTTCACCTCGTCTTAAGTTATTAGATTAATGTCACATCATTCATATCCATTATTTGAAATTGAATTAAATCATGCATACATACATACATACATACATGACAGGTTGCTAGCCCATCGCCCTCAATGCACTATCGGATGATATGATTTAAGTATATAATAATACTAACTAAGTACCTATAGCTTGTACAAAACGTATTTACTAGCTTAGTTAGAAACGTTTTGAGAACACACACACCTGACTGGTGTGGTGACACACCTAACTAAGCGTACCTATTTCAAAATTAATTCCTAGAAGGCCTCAAATTATTTCAATTAGCACCAGTAACCAATAATTGAATAATCTTGCAGTACCTCAAGGGAGTAATTTCAGAATAAGATAAATACCTAGCTAATAATTATTGCTTACGGAACTCTATCCTAATTTAGATTAGCTTTAATACTCGAATTCGTGTACCTATGTCGATAAGTTCAGCGACATTTCTTTATGAGTAAGTAAATTACAGAGATGAATTATCCAATCATCGAAGAATTCTAAAAAAAACCTTCAATATTATGATAATAACATTGAAAAGGGCACGTCTAACAACCCACGGAATATACCTAAATATTAGAAACATTCACCAAGCGGAACCGGTAGTCTACTGTCAATAAAGCAGCTACTACAACTTGAGCTCCTTCGCCCCTCTCTGCTACACCAAAGAAACAAGAGATGAGGAAACCAAGCTGTGTGGAAAGGGTCTTCGTTAATTGGCCGTGTTCAACTGACATTGACCTCCAGAGCGGTCGCGGAGGCCTCTCTCCGCGCATACATATTCATAGTATTCATAGCGGCTTCATCTGCATATTAATGAAGGTGAAGATGAAAATAAGACGACATCCTATCCCGCCACTTGTTCCTTTGGGAGTTAGTGAAACGCTTGGCTGTTTGAAGATGTGGAGCTCAGGGGTAATTGAGAATTCAAGGAATTTAAGCTAGGTACGTAAGAGACTTTACAATATCGACGACCAAATGTTTGAAACATGGTATGATTTTTAAAAGCCAGCGTGTGTTCATTTTGTACTTACATTATTATTCAAGGGCATTAATTCAGTGTATTGATTCGATTTTGTTTTCGACTGAGTACCTACTTGCACTTGCCTACATATTTTCACGAACCTATACATTTTAGTTAATAAGAATCGACTAGGAACTAAATGTTAGTTTAATAAATGGACTAACCTATTTAGCTATCTTTCTGCTGAGACACTAATTTAACAGGACAAAGTTTGCTTAAAAGGAAATGGCTTAGGTAGGTATAACTTATTCGTATATCCGTTAAAACGAAGGAGAAGCTACTCGACAGTTCTGTTTAATTCTAAAAACATTCATCGACATCCACGTAGTTAGCTCAAACAAAAAAATTGGTAAGTACTTAGTACGTATCGTGTCGACTTGTCCAATGTAAAGCCAAAACTGGCGAACAACAAGTCACTATCATGCATCTTTTAGCTATCTCTAACTTGAAAATGGGCTAAACTCGGTTATGGAACGTGGAATTGTCACCATTTCGTCTATGTAGGTACCTATTTATAATAGAAATAAAAATCGTTTATATGTAAGTATACATACATACATACATATCCTCACGCCACTATTCCCAAGAGTATGAATGTAAGTATGAATGTAACATTTCAGCTAAATCTACACCCACTTACTTAATGAGCAATTGAAGCCATAGACGTTTTACTTGTGGAAAGTTACGTAATTTTCCTGGTTCGACTGGAAAATTACAAGATGTCGGTTTTTCAGCCGCGCCTACTCAGATTTTCTTGTAGTTGAATGTCGGAAATTGAACTTTCAAGGTTCCACTCACTAAAAACGACATTTCAACTAAAGCAATTAGGTAACTATGAGTTAAGCCGGCACTTAAACCAAGTAGCATATCTACATAATTATATATACTCTACAATGTAGAGTCTACATATTTCCAGCAAACTCAAAACATAGAACTAAAAGTTAACAAAGGCAAGTACTTTAAAATAATATTTAACCTTTTTAGTAAGAAACCAACATACATATTCTCACGTCTGTATTCCCAAGAGGGATAGGCAGAGCAGAGCACATGAATATAAAAATCCAGTGCCACGTTTAGCAATTGCAGGAAACAGGTTAAGAAACAAATGAATTAAAAAAAAAAGATAACAAAATGAAGAGCGAACGAGCGAGTCCCCTGATTGAGGGCACCGCGCCTAAATTATTGTGTAGGTACCTATAGACATCTGTAACGCCAAAAGGATGATAATGACACTTAATGTAAATTTTTAAGTAGGTACTTAATTTTCTGAGCCATGTTAGGTATTCTCTAGGTACATAAAAAATATTTAAGAGGTGTCTTTGATTTTAATAGAATTTGAGACTAGTCTATTAAACATAAACATAATTTTAAACAAAAAAAAACCGACTTCAAATTAGCTTTATCCTGAAAGGAAACTTCTGTTTATGTACATATTTACTAAAGGTCAGGTAGGTATACGTAGCTCTCAGCAGATTCAAGGCTTTAGCACTATCTGATTTAGAACCCTCTAAACTGTAAAGTAAACCCCATGATGAACGAGCATTAGCAGAAATGCAACGCTTGAGAAGCAGCAGGCCTGGCTAATTACTGAAACTATAATTTTCAGTCTGCAGGTGCATTCAGTATCGAAAAAAATATCCTTTAACTCCTAAAAATTAAGAAGTTGACTTTTCATCATCAGCTCAGTCATTTTTTTTTACTGCCAAGCGAAAAATGTACTAAAAACATTACCTGTGCCTATAAAATTTGAGGGTTGCCCTCGATTTCCCTCATATTCCATCATCAGGTCAAGATATGCTGACAATCGGACGACCTGGAAACTATACCCTTTCAGACAAAAAAAGAATTTTCCAAATCGGTCCAGGCGTCTTCGAGTAATCAGCGAATACATATAAAAATACTCTCCATTTCTTCCGTGGATGTCGCAAGAGGCGACTAAGGACATAGGTTAAAGTAAATTTTAGGCGACAGGCTATGAGGCTAGCAACCTGTCACTATTATACCTGCTAATTCAAAACCTACAAAAAATGTGCTAGAAGTGGCCACGAAGCGTGTCATAGACATAGTTTTGTCTATATAGCGTTTTGTGTGCTCTGCCTACCACATTTAAGAATACAGGCGTGATTGTATGTAGGTATGTAAGTGTGTACAAATGTAAATTTGGACTAAAATGCCCGAATGCCCGTTGATTTTTTTTTTTAAGGATAATTCAAAAACTACTAGTTAGATCTTGATGAAATTAAAATAGGACCAATGGGAAGCCATTTCCAATCAAACAAAAAAAAATCATCGAAATCGGTCCACCCGTTTAGAAGTTCTGAGGTAACATACATGAAAAAAAAAATGATAAAAAAAAAAAAAATACAGCCGAATTGAATACCTCCTTTTTTGAAGTCGGTTAAAAACACACAAAGTCAACAAACACGAGCGTTCCTCCAAAAAGTGATTTTCACTAGATGGCGATCTATGCAAAGTCTAAGAAGTTTCGAAGTTTCATAGTTTGAGCACGGCTTTTTCGTAGTAACGCGTGTGTTCCCAAATGGAGTAGGCAGACCACACAAAACATGACATAGACAAAACCATGGCTGTTTCACGCTTCGCAGGCACTTTAGCATAATTTTTGGTTAAAAACAGATGTAATAGCTAGAGAATTTTAAGTTGTCTCTGATATTATCTACTTAGTCAATACTTTACCGTCAAAACAAGACTAAGCAATGCGTACGCAATTGCGGAAGTGGAGTCACAAAACAGCCGTGTACCTACGCCATGTTTGCTCGGCACGTCACAGCAAGTATTGATCCTCTAATACATTTCTCGCAGTTCGCAATTAGCATCAATTACCGTACATTTCGCATTCATCCTGAATACGAAACCGATAAAATGTTGAGTCTAGACGCTCTGTTTGACCTTCACCATTACCGAGGTAGGCCGACAAGTGCGAAATTAATGAAAGTTTTACGAGTTCTTCCTTGAATTACGTCAATACGCCGTAAATAGGTGAATTGAGACATTTTGAACCGCCCGGGAAATACAGCAATTGCTGAAGAAAGTAAAAGTTTTAATTAAAAGCTTATTGGTAAGGTTTCTGTTTCAAATTGAATGCCAAAAAAAGGTCTTTACATTATTACGTAAAAGAGCTAGAAAATGTTTGAAAGCAAACAAAATATAATTCAGATACCTAACCATTTGAGCCGGTTATGTAATTAAAAGAATTTCCAGATATGTAGTTCCTTTTTTCTGACGTTGAGTTTATTACTTTATAAAGAAACAAAGGTAACTCAAAACGTCTACTATCTATAACGCGGTTAGTAACAAGTATTCGTAAAATATAACAACCAATTCTGTCGGTGTAGGATTTCCTGCTCAGCGTTTCCGCTTAATATCTATTACACAGCCACATAATTCATACGTGAGATATCAATCGAATCCGATACCGACTGCATCTCATGTTCTCGCTGTTATATCGAGAGCTAAAGAGATCGAACGCAGTACAACATTTGCAACTCACGAGCGACTGTAAACTACAGCTGTTCCAAATTCCGACTTCGTTAAGTCTGCGGGCAGTTAGGAAAGAATTACGCGTTCAGATTGGCTTGTGAGAACGTAATTTTGTTTAACGGTCGCCCGATGACTTTTACGAGACGAGGTGCGGAATCCTAAAAAGCTGTTTCGGTCCCGTGTGTGCCTATACTATACCTACATGCGAGTGGGACAAGAAGTGAACACAATAACGTGACTCGGAAAGTCCACTCATCTCGTTTTTGGAATAACACTTGCGGAACCGGTCGGGCATGCGTCGCCAAATACCAATATGTTTCCTTCCTCGTATAATTGAGGCTCTACGCGAGTTAAGAGCGAGTATAAAGCCAGCTAAGTAAATTACGTATAGTTCTCTTTACAGAATTGCGCTAAGTATTGTACGATTGAGTTGCGCGTCTAAAGAATTTTACTTTGATAACTCGAAAACTATTCAAGTTTATTAAAAATTGCTAATAAATTAATTTAGTCACACAATAATGTATTCTAGTTTTTGAATATTTGACTTAATAACCTGGTCTATTCTGTAAATTAAATGGATAAAAGCAAAAAAACAGAGATTACTTCTTGATTTAAAAAAAAAACCTAAGTACTTTGTATTTGGAAATGAACTAATCGACACGCAATTTAGCATTATACCCGTAATTAACTTGGGATAGAGACGTATAAAATAGGTCAATGTTTGAATGGTTTTTACGATACGGTGTTTTCCACTTGACGTACTAACATGTTTAGGAATATCTAACGATCTACGTAAGTATATTTCATTACCTATCCTCATACACAACCATATGACCATATCAAATTGGTAGAGTGACTAACTCGACTATCTGAGAAATTATCATACAGTTGATGAACGGTCGGAGAAAAACTGCTTCCTTTTGACTCTGCATTTGCAAATAAATTAGGTACATAAGTGTCTACTATTGGTGCTTGTTCATTAACTTTATGGATATCAGCAAGCATTGTTTGTGGTGTCGGGTCTAGAATAACACCTCTCCGATTCTTCCGTGGATGCCGTAAGAGATGACTAAGGGAGATAGATTTAGGTATGATTTAGGCGACAGGCTAGCAACTTGTCACTATTATACTACCTTTTCCATCTGCTTTCAAACCTAAGATTGTGCTAGAAGTGACTGCGAAGCGTGAAATAGTCTTGATCATGGTTTGGTCTGTCACGGTTCGTGTGTTCTGCCTACCTCATTTGTAGCAAACATTGCTCGTTCTGACTAACATTGTTCTAATCTTGAGAAACCTTTGAATCACACTTCAATAAAAGGGTAAATATTTGGGCGTTTGAACCGCTGTCATTGTTCTCAACACTTTTTTTATTCGATTTATTTAGAAATTGGTACAATTGTGTCATATAGTGTCTATGTCTTGCAAATAAGTACACATTAGACTATTATAATACATATTTCCAACAGTATCTGATAAAAAAAATGTTGAGAATAATGATAGCGGTTCAAACGCCCAAATATTTACCCAAAACCATCCAATACAGATGAAAGTTTCAGTAGCTTGGTGAAAAATTGACCCCATTGTGTATTCAGCAGGCGTTATATATAGCCGGAGCCCTGGAAGTAAACAGGATACGGAAGTCGTATGTAACGAACATGCAAAACCAAACGGATTTATCGATTGGCTTCTGCCAATATGGCGGCGCTTTATTTATCTTGTCTCAGCTACCTTCCTGGCGCCGCTCTTCCGGCGGAAACGGGCGACGTCTCCGCTTTAACCCTTACCGAGTTTCCGGTTTCCGGCCGCCTTTGAGGTCCATCGAAGTTTCCACGGCTACACTCCTTTTGGAAATTACTTCACAGCTCAGTAAACCGACTAATAACTTCTGAACTTGCAGTTTCTCAATAAGCGCCTGCAGCATAGATACTTGTAAGATAGACAGTCAATTCGTTTAACCTTCTGTTGTACATACATACAATCACGCCTGTGTTCTTGGGTAGGCAGAGCACACGAAACATGATATAGACAAAACAATGACTACTTCACGCCTTTTAGCAAATTTTTAGGTTTAAGAATAGATGGAAGAGATGTAATTGTAACAGGTTGCTAGCCTGTCGCCTAAAGAATGCCTAAACCTATTTCCTTAGTCGCCTTTTACGACATCCACGGAAGAAATGAATCGGTGCTATTCTATCCCGACACCACACAGGTCCTTCTATTGTAACTGACTATAAACGTCTATCAACGCAGTACAAGTTTTGTGTCATATGAGATGCCTTCTAAATTCATCCTTACCGGGAAATACGCAAAATCTCTTATCAAGTCTCCATATTGAGGTTGAGCATCCATTCACGGGAAATCATACTCATCGTGACCTAAACCCAGATGTATTTCCAGTACATTAGCGCTTGTCTTCACGCCTTTCCTTTAAACCGTAGGTACAAGTCATAAGGTAACCAGATGTACCTAATCGACCTTTTCGTAAAACCGTTCAAGGGTGAATATTTTCGAATGTGCATATTGGGCGTCCCAA